>CAUYQU010017954.1:0-197724 GCA_963574635.1 Cheracebus regulus | reverse complement strand
CTTAAAAAAAAAAAAAAAAAAAGATTGTGACACCCTATGAAGACACTGCCCATTTGGCCTCTGGCTCCCACAATGACACCTATCCCAATCCTCAGGGCAGTGGACTCAGAACACACTTGGCTCAGGCTGGACGTTTGTGTCTTAAATGTCCTTGGACAGAAGTGGGCTGGAAATTAGGGCCTCTGAATCTTTAGGTTTTCTGGAGATTCCCATTATAAGGTATGATCCTGTCTTCAGAGTTTCTTTATCCTATTAGGAGTTTGACTGAGTCCTAATAGGATGCCATGGGCCTATATCTGCTCCACAACCCAGAGCCCCCCAAAGTGTAGTTACCTGGCATCCCCATCCCCATGGTTGCCTCACCCCGGTGCTGGTGGCAGGACAAGGGGGCTGCCGAGGCTGGAGTGATGTCAACACTGGAGCAGGAGAGAGACCTCCAGTCCACTGCCACTAACCCTGCCAACAGCAACTGCCGAGGAGTGTGCTGTGCTGGCTGTGGGCTGGGCTCTTGCTTCCCCTGGTCTGCCCACAGCCCAGGTGCTCCCAGCACCCACACAGTCCTTCCCCCCCACCCATCCCTCTCCCCCGGGCCCCCCACCACCCAGCTGCTGAACCCATGTCTGATAACACGTCAGACCCAAGATGATGGAGCCCACCCCTGCATCCCAGCGGGGGCTGTTCCTGCATCCCCTCGGAGGCTGCGGTCTACAGAAAAGGCCCTGATAGGAGCCAGAGCTGATCCTTAGTCCCCACTTATCACAGCAAAGCCTGTGGGACCTTGGGCAAGGCACTGTGCCCTTCCGATTATGCTGTCCCCATCACCAATGGGACTGTGAGAGCCAGGGGACAGGTCATCCAGGCCCCAAGCCATGGTGGCACAGCGGCCCTGGAGGCCAGTGTTCCTGGTGCTAGGTGTCCCAGATGATGCTGCACATTTGCGTGGGCTCTCCCTGGCCCTGCAAGGAGTGAAGGCAAGGGCTGGGACCCTACTGGGTGCTGAGTTCTTTGCCCTCCACATGCTCCACCTCATTTAACCTTCACTGAGCCCATGGGTCCAGTGTGAATAAGCGGGCCGGCTCTTCCAGGCCCCATGGTCAGACAGCCTGGGCTCATATCCCAGCTCCACCATGGACTAGCTGAATGACCCGGACAAAATACTGACCTTCTTTATGCCTCAGTTTCCCCATGTATAAAATGAGGCCAACACATTACCTTTCTTTCTTTCTTTTTTTTTATGGAACGCTTCATGAATTTGCTTGTCATCCTTGAGCAGGGGCCATGCTAATCTTCTCTGTATCGTTCGAATTTTAGTATATGTGCTGCCGAAGCGAGCACCACAGTACCTTTCTTGTGGAGTAGTTGTGACAGATTGAGTGAATACATGTAAAGTGGGTAGAACAGTGCCTGGCACAAGTTAAGCCCACAATAAACTTGGCTGTTATTATTGCTAATCCCATTGTATAAGGAAATTGGGGCTCAGAGAAGCTAAGTGGCTTGCCCAGGGACATGGAGCTAGAAAACAGTGGGGCAGAGCTTTCCACTTCCTTTTTTTTTTTTTTGAGACAAAGTCTCACTCTGTTACCCAGGCGGGACTGCAGTGGCGCGATCTCAGCTCACTGCAACCTCTGCCTCTCAGGTTCAAGCGATTCTCCTGCCTCAACCTCCCAAGTAGCTGAAATTACAGGCACCTGCCACCACACTCAGCTAATTTTTTGTATTTTTAATAGAGACGGGGTTTCACTATGTTGACCAGGCTGATGTCAAACTCCTGACCTCATGATCTGCCTGCCTCAGCCTCCCAAAACGCTGGGATTACAGGCGTGAGCCACTGTGCCCGGCTAGAGATGGGGTTTTGCCATGATGCCAGGCTGGTCTCCAGCTCCTGGCCTCAAGCGATCCACCTGTCCGGGCCTCCCAAAGTACTGGGCTCACAGGCTTGATGTTCCTTCCCACCACCCACTACTGGATTCCTTAAAAAAATTTCTGAGATAAGCAGTGTGGTAAATGCTTATGGTCTGAGGAATGGCATTAAAAAATAATAATGTGGCCAGGCACAGTGACTCACACATTTAATCCCAGCACTTTGGTAGGCCAAGGCAGGTGAATCACTTGAGTCCAGGAGTTCAAGACCAGCCTGGGCAACATAGCGAAACTCCATCTCTACAAAAAATACAAAAATTAGCTGGGTATGGTGGCAAGTGCCTGTAGTCCCAGCTACTCAGGAGGCTGACGCAGGAGGATCACTTGAGTCCAGGGAGGTAGTGGACTCAAGTCCACTGCACTCCAACCTGAGCGACAGGTTGAGTGAGATCCTGTCTCAAAATAATAAGTGGCCAGGTGCAGTGGCTCATTCCTGTAATCCCAGCAATTTGGGAGGCTAAGGCGGGTGGACTACTTGAGGTCAGGAGTTTGAGACCAGGCTGGCCAACACGGTAAAACCCCATCTCTAACAAAAAATACAAAAAAATTAGCCAGGCGTGATGGTGTGTGCCTGTAATCCCAGTTACTCTGGAGGCTAAGGTGAAAGAATCTCTTGAACCCAGGAGGCAGAGGTTGCAGTGAGCTGAGATCATGCCACTGCACCCCAGCCCAGGTGATAGAGCAAGATATGGTCTCAAAAGAAAAAGAAAAAAATGAAAATAATGATAATAGGGTTTGTTTTCTGATTACCAAGGCAGTACAGTAGTTCCCTTGCTCACCCAAGGTTTCACTTTCTGCAATTTCAATTACCTTTGGTCAACTAAGGTCCAAAAATATTAAGACATTTAAGATAAAGAGAGACAGATCACGCTGCTGTAACTTTATTACAGCACATTGTTATAATTGTTCTACTTATTGATGTTAATCCCTTACTGTGCCTGATTTATGAATTCAACTTTATCACAGGTGTGTATTATAGGAAAAACAGGACAGGGCTGGGCATGGTGGCTCACACCTGTAATCCCAGCACTTTGGTAAGCCAAAGTGGGTGGATCACCTGAGGTTGGGAGTTCGAAACCAGCCTGACCAACATACACATACTCTGTCTCTACTAAAAATACAAAATTAGCAGGGCATGGTGGCGCATGCCTGGAATCCCAGTTACTTGGGAGTCTGAGGCAGGAGAATCACTTGAACCCAGGAGGCAGAGGTTGCGGTGAGCCGAGATTGCACCATTGCACTCCAGCCTGAGTGACAGAGCGAGACTCCATCTTGAAAAAAAAAAAAAAAAGAAAAGAAAAAGAAAAAACAGAGCATATATAGGGTTCAGTAGTGTCACTTAGGTCTCAGGCATCCACTGGGGCTCTTGGAAAGTATCCCCTGAAGATAAGGAGACTACTGTATTTGTTCCCTATCAATAACCAAGGAAATGTGGGAAATCGTAGAGATGAGTAAAAATCTTTTCCCCTTCAGGGAAAACCCTTTCTCCACTGGATAACTAAAAACCTGATCTCCTGGGTGTTGTGAGAACTATCAGAGGGAGGTGGCCTTCATTCACCTTAAGCAAGGCTTGACATTGTCCAGGGGCCCAGGAGGAGATATTGCCAGTGCCCACCCTCCCCAGGGCAAACAGCCCCTTCCACTGCCTCCTGGGGCTTTCTGGCCCCACCTGGGGTCACAGCCTTGAGGACACACACTGTAAGCTACAGACTGCAGCTGCCTGGGTCATGTGCTTCAGGGGATGCCAAGCCACAGGGCTCAGCCCTCCTCAGAACCATCTGGGTCACCCCGAAGGCCCTATGTCAGCCATGTGATTCAGCGGATCACATGCCGAGCCGCAGACATTTGACTCCATGCCACATGTCATCACTTCCAGGAAGTCAGCAAAAAACTCAGGGGGACCCTGGTGTGACGGGCCCAGGGAAGGGAAAAGGAGACCCTCACTCTGAGATACCAACACCTGTTAAAATAGGATGAGGTGGGAGGATCGGGTTAATTGAGCTCTGGAGTTCAAGGCTACAACGAGCTATAATCATGTTATTGCACTCCAGCTTGAGCAAAAGAGGGAGACCCGGTCTCTTTAAAAAAAGGAAAAAGTTAGTATTAAATACTAATGTCAAGTAACTGTAAGTAATTAAAACTACTATTTTCACTTTAAACATTAAGTAAAATAATATAAAATTAAATTTAAAATTAAGCCTACAAAATTTAAATTAAGTAAACATTAATACTCATTAATCTAATTGAATAAATGAAAATCTGCAAAAACAAACAAAAAAACCCCCTTAACCATCCCAGCACTCTGTAAATTCTCAATAAGACAATTAAAAGTAAACCAAGGCACAACAAAATTAGAAAGTTTTTATTTATTTATTTATTTATGTTTGCTGTTGTTGTTTGAGACAGACTCTTGCACTGTTGCCCAGGCTGGAGGGCCATGGGGCGATCTCGGCTCACTGCAACCTCCGCCTCCTGGGTTCATGCAGTTCTGCCTCAGCCTGGCAAGTAGCTGCGATTACAGGCGCGCACCACCACACCCAGCTAACTTTTTGTATTTTTAGTAGAGACAAGGTTTCCACTATGTTGGCCAAACTAGTCTCAAACTCCTGACCTCATGATCCACCCGCCTTGGCCTCCCAAAGTGCTGGGATTATAGGCATAAGCCATCATGCCCAGCCTTATTTATTTTTTTAAAGACAGGGTCTCACCCTGTTGCCCAGACTGGAGTGCAGTGACACGATCTTGGCTCACAGAAACCTCTGCTTCCCAGGCTCAAGCAATTCTCCTGCCTCAGCCTCCTGAGTAGCTGGGAACTGCCAGCTAATTTTTGTATATATATATATTTTTTTAAGTAAAGACAGGGTTTCACCATGTTGGCCAGGTTGGTCTCCAGCTCCTGACCTCAAATGATTCACCTGCCTTGGTCCCAAAGTGCTGGGATTACAGGTGTGAACCACTGTGCCTGGCCTAGAAAGTGTATTTGAGCAAATGACGATTCATGAATCAGGCAGGTCCAAACCAGAAGTGGTTCCCGAGCTCTACTAAGAGAATGCAGCCGGGACAGACACAGAAGTGAAGCCAAGATGAAGGTGCCGTGAGCTGAGATTGCCCCATTGCACTCCAGCCTGGGCAAAAGAGTGAGACTGTCCCCCTCGCCCCCCAAAAAAGTAAAGCCAAGCAAATATTTGACGTGACAGGCCACAGTGCCTCATGCCTGCAATCTCAGCACTTTGTGGGGCTGAGGCAGGAAGGTCACTTGGGCCCAGGAGTTCAAGACCAGCGTTGGCAGTATGGCAAAACCCCATCTCTACAAAAAATACACAAAATTAGCTGGGTGTGCTGTTGTGGGCCTGTGGTCTTAGCTACTTGGGAGGCTGAGGTGGGAAGATCCCTTGATCCCAGGAGGTTGAGGCTACAGGGAACCATGCACGTATCTCCAAAATAAACAAATAGGCCCGACACGTTGGCTCATGCCTGTAATCCCAGCACTTTGGGAGGCTGTGGTGGTGGATCACTTAAGGTCAGGGTTTGGAGACCAGCCTGGGCAACATGGTGAAACCCCAGCTCTACTAAAAGTCCAAAAATAACCAGACATGATGGTGATTGCCTGTAATCCCAGCTACTCGGGAGAATTGCTTGAACCCAGGAGGCTGAGCCAAGATGGCGCCACTGTACTCCAGTCTGGACAACAGAGTGATACTACAGAGTGATACTCCATCTAGATAGATAGATAGATAAAATAGGGCTTATGGTTCTTCAGAGAGCACCCTAGTCCAATGGCCTCCTTTTACAGGGAGAGAAACTGTCTGTAAAGTTTCACTTTACAGGAAGAGGCCCAGAGGGATCAAGAGCCTCCTCCAAGGTCACTCAGCAAGAGGCTAGAGCTGGGACAAAATCCCCAGGTTTCTGACTCCCTGGGCAAGGCTTTTTCCACTGTTTTGGTCTTGGAGATAATGTTTGGCCATGGAGATAATCTGCTTAAAAACTTAACTTGGCATTTCATGTAATCACTGAGGCCTTAGGAGCCTTGCCCAAGGAAAGACAAGCAGGGTTTATTAAGCTTTGTTCTAGGAGTTACAGGAACAAGGCCACATAGCAGGGCTGGAAACTGATGTGTGCCACCCCTAGACCAGTAGCAGCTTGTATTTCTAGAAAAGGCTTAATTTTCCAGGTCAGGGCAGGGCCCAGAAGGCACCTTCTGGGGATGGGGCTGGGACCCCGTGACTCAGCTGGCTCCACATTATTCTCTGTTTCCTGCCCCACTTGGGCTGACTGCCAAATTCTGGCCTCCCTTGGTCCTTCAGAGATGGAAGTGCTTTTAGGTTGTAGGTGGGTCTTACAACCTATGGTGGAAAAGTGACCGTCTGATTTTTTTTTTTTTTTGAGATGGAGTCTGGCTGTGTTGCCCAGGCTGGAGTGCAATGGCACAATCTCACCTTACTGCAACCTTAGCCCTTCAGGTTCAAGCAATTCTCCTGCCTCAGCCTCCCAAGTAGTTGGGACTACAGGTGCTCCACCAATCCTGGCTAATTTTCATATTTTTAATAGAGACAGGGTTTCATCATGTTGGTCAGGCTGGTCTCGAACTCCTGATTTCAGATGATCCACTCACTTTGGCCTCCCAAAGTGCTGGATTACAGATGTGAGCCACCATGCCCGCTTATGACCGTCTAATTTATCATCCTCACCAGGACACTTTTGAGCATGGCCAGGGATATCTGGTCACCCCAGACACTGCTATCTCTGAGGATCATGATGGGTTAGAGTCAGTGAGCCTGGTGGTTGAGGACCCACTGTGCTTGGGTCCCGCACCTGATGAGAAAGAGGGGCCCAAATCCCAGTCCTGCAAAATCGTAGGCCTAGAAGGAGTGAGAGCACGCAGCCAGCATGACCCAGGAAAGTAGAACTGAAACCCTCAAAGCTGAAAGGTCTAGATGACTACCCTTACTGTCCCAACAGGGAACAGGCAGCTCTGAAAGGCCAAGGGCTTTGCCCAAGGTTACCCCTGGGAAGATCAGAGACTCAAACCCGGATTCCCAACTTTCAACAAAATGTGTACTGTGCCACCAGGTCCCTTTCATCTGCAAACCCCCTGCCTATCTGAAAGTGTGCACACAGCCTGGAAGCTTGCCATACTGGATTGTGAAAATTGTTCCTTACCTTGGACTGGTGTGTGGCTTTGTGTGTGGCTTCCCAGCCCTGCAGCCCCTGTGGACAGGGAGGTCAGTCCCCTTTCTAAATAAGCGTGCCAGGCTCCAGAACACAGGGAGAAGGCAAATATTTCCTTAACTAAACCTCCTCTCGGCACTTCCACTACTACCACCCCGGTCCAGGCCACCACCATCTCCCAGTTGGCCTCCGTGGTCTCTAGGTGGTCTCCAGGTGGTCTCCAGGCTCCTTCTCTTGCCTCCACGTCAGAGCATGGAGCCTGATCCCACACAACTCTCCCTCAAAGCTATCCAAGCCCAAATCCTGGATGCACAGCAATGTCACATGGCAGTCGTCCTCCTGTCTGGCTTCCCTGTGTCCCCTTTTCTGGTGTCCTGCCACCTCACACAAGAAAGACACAACTCCTGCCAGGCACGGTGGTTCATGTCTGTAATCCCAGCACTTTGGGAGGCTGAGGCGAATGGATCATCTGAGGTCAGGAGTTCGAGACCAGCCTGACCAACATGGTGAAACCCTGTTTCTACTAAATACAAAAAATTAGCTGGGTGTGGTGGCACACATCTGTAATCCCAGCTACTCGGGAGGGTGAGGCAGGAGAATTGCTAGAACCTGGGAGGCGGAGGTTGCAGTGAGACGAGATTGTGCCATTGCACTCCAGCCTGGGCAACAAGAGTGAAACGAAATTCCTGCCCGACTGGGCCTGGAAGTACCAGGAGGCAGAGCCTGCTCCCAGCACGCTATGAGGGCAGGAACCACCGCTGCACTCTTTTGGCCCAGATGAGGCTCAGAAGTGAGAAGGTTGTCATGGGGATGCATGCTTATTTGAATTTCAAAAATGAAGCCAGGGTTTTCTGACAGAAAGAAAGTCTTATCTTGCTTGACTGTGTTGATGGGGCGTGATGTGGCAGGCATTGTTCTTGATCAAAGGGACTAAATCTGTAGCCCCAGTTTTGCATGGAAATAAATATTTAAAGATGATATACACTCTACAGCAAGCCACCAAATGCATCATTTGCGAGTTTGGGCTAATGATAAAAAATTTCAAAGGGGCTGGGTGTGGCAGCTCACTCCTATAATCCCAGCACTTTGTGGGGCAGGTGGATCACCTGAGGTCAGGAATTCAAGACCAGCCTGGACAACATGGTGAAACTCCTGTCTCTACTAAAACTCCAAAAATTAGCCAGGTGTGGTGACAGGCACCTGTAGTCCCAGCTACCCGGGAGGCTGAGGCAGGAGAATTGCTTGAACTTTGAAGGTGGAGGCTGCAGTGAGCCGAGATTGCACATTTGCACTCCAGCCTGGGTGACAGAGTGAAACTTGGTATATATCAGGCACCCTGGAACCATTCTCCAGAAACAGAAGTGCAGTGGGAGGATTTGGATCCAGTTTGGACTGCAGATAAATATTGTCTGCAGGGGTGCGCACGGTGGCTCACACCTGCAATCCCAAAGCTTTCAGAAGCCAAAGTGGGAGGACTGCTTGAGCCCAGGAGTTAGAGACCAGCCTAGGCAACATGATGAGACCCCTGTCTCTAATTTTTTAAAAAAGGTTTTTTGTGAAATCACTGAGCAAATGAATAATGAAGGAGTGAAGGAATGTGGACTCATGATCTGGAACACCCATACCCTTAGCCCACTCCAAAACCTCCCTGTCCATCCTCATAATCCAGTGCCAGTATCACTCTCTTTTTCTGGAAGCTTCCTCAGTTTCCTGGGTATGGGTCCCCTATGATGCATGGAGTGCCCTCAGTGGGGCTCCCAATAGCATGGCATCACCAGTGCCTGCTGCCTTCCCAGTCACTCCTGCCTCGCGCTTTGCACAGTGGATCCTCAGAAATGCTTCACAGACATTGATGTGGCGAGGGAGGAGGGTCAGGGCAGCGACTCCCCACGCATTATCCCCACCCCCGCCTCTCATTCAACGAACACTTCGAGCACCTGGTACTTCGAGCACCTCAGCGCCAGGCACTGAGCTCCAAATCCCGGGCTCTGTAACATGCAAGCAATCTTTACCCTTTATTTTAATTTAATTTAATTTTATTTTTTTGAGATGGAGACTCGCTCTGTCGCCCAGGCTGGAGTGCAGTGGCATGATCGCGGCTCACTGCACCCTCCACCTCCTGGGTTAAAGCAATTCTCTTGCCTCGGCTTCCCGAGTAGCTGGGACTACAGGCACATGCCGCCACGCCTGGCTGATTTTTTTGTATTTTTTGAGTAGAGACGGAGTTTCACCATGTTGCCCAGGCTAGTCAAGAACTCCTGAGCTCAGGTAGTCCACCCGCCTTGGCCTCCCAAAGTGCTGGGAGTACAGGCGTGAGCCACCTGTGTACAGCGCCGGGCTGTACCCTTCATATTTTAATATTTTAACCCGTGTATTTATATACCTTGTCAGGAAAGATGTATTCTTTTCTAATGATTCTTAAAAAAAAAAAAAATCATTGAAAAAAAGTAGAAAACACAGAAAAATACAAGGAAGAAAAAAATACAATTCTCTCATAATCCTGTATAATCCTGTGCCTCTCTGCCCACAGTCAGCTCCAAGCAACGGCACAGACACCTCCTCCTCCCACCCCCAGATGACCAGCCTCGCCTCTGGCTTTGACACTAGCCGGAACAGGGTCCTTTGGAGCATGGGGCTCTGGAGAAAAAGAGGTGAAGTGTCTGGATCCAGTCTGGGCCAAAGGTGAGCGTTATCAGTCCCTGAAAGGCCTCAGGGTTTGGCTGACTGAGAGACTGTCAGGACTCGCCTGGGTGAAGTTCTGGAAGGGGACCTGGAGCGGGGGTGCTGAGGCCCAGCCAGAAGCCAAACCTTGCCCAGGGCCTGGCTTTACTCTGCAACAACCCTCACTGTTCTCTCACTATCGCTAGGCCACTTTATCTGGGTTTAAGGACATGAGACTCCGTGGGAGACGAGCTAGTTCTTCTCCATGTGCAGGGGTCCACGTGGGCGGACGCAGACACAGCCACCTCCTCAGCCGCTCTAGCTGAGGGCACGCCACTGCACACAGTGAGCTTGGTGCTGGGTATGGAGAGGAGGGTGTGACACAGCTCCTGCCCTCAGAGTTCCTTAAGGAGGCCACCGAAGTCCCACAAGACCAAGTGGTGACTTTCCTACATATTCTCCCTGCTGTCTCTGGGAACTGCTTACATGCCAGCAATTACCGTCATTGTCACTGCCGCCTCCGCAGCCACCGCACATGGCTGCACCTGGGCCGTCTCCTCTGATGTAAAGGTCGTGCAGCCAAAATTTGCAATTCTCCCCCCAACTTTTAAAATTGTGCTAAAATATGTATAGCATCCCAGCACTCAGGAGTTTGAGACCAGCCTGGCCAACATGGTGAAACCCCGTCTCTACTAATAATACAAAAATTAGCTAGGTATGGTGGTGGTGAGCACCTGTAATCCAAGCTACTCAGGAGGCTGAGGCAGGAGAATCTCTTGAACCCGGGAGGCAGAGGTTGCAGTGAGGCCAGATCATGCTAGTGCACTCCAGCCTGGGTGTCAGATCGAGAAGCTCTCAAAAAAAAAAAAAAAAAAGGACGAGCTTGGCTGTTTGGAAGTGCACGGTTCACTGGCATGAAATACACGTGTTGTGCTGTGCAGCCATCACCCTACCCATCTCCAGAACTCTCCTCATCTTGCATAACAGAAGCTCTGTACCCATTAAACAATAACATCCCATCCCCACTCTCCTTACCCTCAGCCCCTGGTAAACGCTTTTTCTTTTCCTTTTTTGAGACAGGGTCTCACCCAGGCTGGAGTTCAGTGACACAATCATAGCTCACCACAGCCTCAACCTCCTGGGCTCAAAAGATCATCCGGCCTCAGCCTCCCAAGTAGCTGAGACTATAGGCACACAGCACACACTTGGCTATTTTCGTTCTTTCTTTCTTCTTTTTTTTTAATTACTGGCTCAGGTATGAGTAGTGATCATTTTTAAATTTTCTATAGAGATGGGGTCTCACTCTGTTGCCCAGGCTGGTCTCAAACTCCTGGCCTCAAGCAATCCTCTTGCCTCAGCCTCCCAAAGGGTGGAGATTACTGCCTCAGCCTCCCAAAGGTGTGAGCTACCATGTCTGGTCTTCCTTTTTTTCAAATAAAATTTCTTTATAAACTATTTATTTTATTTTATTTTTTATTTTATTTTATTTTTTGTAAAATCAGAGTCCCAGCCGGGCGCAGTGGCTCATACTTATAATCCCAGCACTTTGGGAGGCCAAGGTGGGTGGATCACCTAAGGTCAGGAGTTTAAGATCAGCCTGGCCAACATGGTGAAAACCCATCTCTACTAAAAATACAAAAATTAGCTGGGCGTGGTGGCGCATGCCTGTAATCCCAGCTACTTGGGAGGCTGAGGCAGGAGAATCACTTGAACCTGGGAGGCGGAGGTTGCAGTGAGCCAAGATCACATCACATCCTCCAGCCTGGACAACAAGAGCAAAACTCTGTCTCAAAAAAAAACAGACTGAGCCTCTTTTGGGTCCTTAATGCCTATAGGATCAATGCCACACTCATCTCCCTGGCAGTCAATGCTCTATTTTCCTTCTCCCCTCCACCTCTTCACCTCTCCAGCATGCTCCCTCCACATTCTGCCTCTGTGCCAGCAACCTGCAATGCCCACCTGTCCCATGGATCTCCCTGCCCATGCCTCCACTCCAGCCAGTGCTGGCCCACGTGCACACACCATGCTGGGTACCGTCTGGGCTTTGCTCATGCCGACTCCCTCGCCGGAGTGCCTCTCCTCCCCTCGGCTCGTCTGCTGCCTGCTCACTCTGCAAGGCCAGTGCATGCCCCCTGCATCCTGGAGGTCTCCTCTCATCATCCCAGCCCCACTGGGCTCTGGCAGGATTTCTGAGGTCTGTATCTTTCAGAGAACGATGCTCTACACGGCCTGCTGCTCCTGGCTCTCTTTATGCCTTTCACGCATCCCCTCCCTGTGTTTACTGGGCACCTAGGGTATGCTGAGCACTGTTTGGGATAAATTAGATCGAAGGCTTAATGCAACAGATGCCATCTCTGCCCTCCAGAGGTTACAGTCTGTGGCCAGGGGTAGGGGGACCTACAAGAGAAGGGGCAAATACCACAGGGTATGTGGTCAGATTTAAAGGGAGGGGTTGCCTCAGAAGCCACCCTGTCCAGAATTGGGCAGCACTATAAGGCTTCTGGGAGCAGGCGGATCTGAGCTGGGACCCAAGCATAGGCAAGAGTCAGCCTGGCAGAGGGGCAGGACACAGACTTTGTCTTCCAGGTGGAGTCCCAGGAGCACAGGTGTCTGGCAGAGGGAGGGCTGGGCTGCGCATGAGGTGGAAGCGAGCCGGACTATACAGAGCTCGGCAGGGCTGGATCAGGGGCCAGGGGAAGCCACGACTGTCCTGCAATGCCTCCCTCAGCATGCAATGGTAACGGGCAGAAGCCGGCTCCCAGGCACATCTCAAGGGCACCAGGCCATGCGCCCAGCAGGAGGCCTCCAAGAACCCTAGTTAAACATGTGACTAAACAAATTATTTCATGAATAAATGTAAGAATGAACTGATGCATGTGAAGGAAACCAGAGTATTCCACCCCTAAAATATGCCTCCTTGACTTTTTGAGTCTCACTCTGTTGCCCAGGCTGGAGTACAGTGACGCGATCTTGGCTCACTGCAACCTCTGCCTCTCGGGTTCAAGTGATTCTCTTGCCTCAGTCTCCTGAGTAGCTGGGATTACAGGCCCACTACTATGCCTGGCTAATTTTTGTATTTATAGTAGAGACAGGGTTTCACCATGTTAGTCAGGCTGGTCTCGAACTCCTGACCTCCATTGATCTGCCCGCCTTGGCCTCCCAAAGTGCTGGAATTACAGGTGTGAGCCACTGTGCCCAGCCTTTTTTTTTTTTTTTTTTTTGAGACAGGTTTCCATCTGTCACCCAGGCTGGAGTACAGTGGCACAATCTCAGCTCGCTCACTGCAGCTTCGACCTCCAGGGCTCAATCTATCCTGCCCCCTCAGCTTCCCAAGTGGCTGGGACTACAGGTGCGAGCCCCCATGCCCAACTAATTGTAACATTTTTGTAGAGACAGGGTCTTGCTGTGTTGCCTAGGCTGGTCTCAAACTCCAGCCAAGTGATCCCCCCGCCTCAGCCTTCCCAAACGCTGGGATTACAAGTGTAAGCCACTATGCCCAGCCTTCAAAAGATATATTTGAACTGGGATTTCTCCCACATGATGGGCATAGCATGTGTTAAAAATGCTTGGCCAGGTGCAGTGGCTCATGCCTGTAATCCCAGCACTTTGGGAGGCCGAGGCGGGCTGATCACAAGGTCAAGAGATCGAGATCATCCTTATCAACATGGTGAAATCTCATCTCTACTGAAAACACAAAAATTAGCTGGGCATGGTGGCTCACACCTGTAGTCCCAGCTACTCAAGAGGCCGAGGCAGGAGAATCGCTTGAACCCAGGAGGTGGAGGTTGCAGTGAGCCGAGATCACACCACTGCACTCCAGCCTGGTAGCAGAGCGAGACTCTATCTCAAAAAATAGTCAAATAAATAAATAAAAATGCTTGTTTTTCTTGTTAATCTCTCTTTTGTTTGAGGAGAGTGCCTCAACTAAGAACTTTCGAGGGCTGGAAGAAGGATGTTGTGTTTTCTCCCCTTCCCGTCTATGTGGGAGTGGCTGAAACCAGGGTTTCCAGTGCTGTTTACCTGAGTCTTCTTTTTGAGACAGAGTCTCACTCTGTCACCTAGGTGCAATCTTGTCTCACCACAACCTTCGCCTCCTGGGTTTAAGCGATTCTACAGCCTCAGCCTCCTGAGTAGCTGGGATTACAGGCGCCCACTACCACGCCCAGCTAATTTTTGTTTTTGTTTTTTGAGACAGAGTCTCACTCTGTTGCCCAGGCTGGAGTACAGTGGTGCAATCTCAGCTCACTGCAATCTCTGCCTCCCAGGTTCAAGCAATTCTCTGCCTCAGCCTCCCAAGTAGCTGGGATTACAGGTGACTGCCACCACGTCCAGCTAATTTTTGTATTTTTAGAAAAGACGAGGTTTCACCATCTTGGCCAGGCTGGTCTTGAACTCCTGAACTCATGATTCACCCACCTTGGCCTCCCAAAGTTCTGGGATTACAGGCATGGGCCACTGTGCCTGGCTGCATCCAGCTAATTTTTGTATTTTTAGTAGAGATGTGGTTTCATCTTGTTGGCCAGGCTGGTCTTGAACTCCTGACCGGAGGTGATTCACCCACCTCAGCCTCCCAAAGTGTTGGGATTTCAGGCATGAGCCACCATGCCCGGTCTCCCTGAGTCTTCAGTAAGACTCTTGTCTGGCCTCTGGGCAGGCCAAGGAAGAGGAAGGTTACTTGCAGCTTCTGTACCCTGATTTTCAAGGAAGGGAAAACTGAACAAGCCGTGAGCTAACGGGCCCTGCTCTTTCTCCTGGGAGAAGGCTGGCCTTGGGGAGACATTCCAGGAAAGGACACCTTTCCATTCCATGGTGCCAGGAAGGAAACCAGGCCCTCCTTACAAAGCAAGGGAACATTTCTGGCCAAATCTCTGGAGGAAAACTTGTAGGAAAAGGTTTGGTACAATCCTAGAGAAGAAAGAGAACAGTACTATCCAACCCCACCTGACCTCTGGAAGGCAAAGTCAGGCACATTATCTTTCAAGCCACATAGGAAGGAAGGAAAGAGCTAGAGAAAAGACATGGAGAAGGCCCAGCGAGGTCAAGAGATTTTCCCAAAGCTACACAGCCAGTCACAGACCCAGCCATGACTTGAACCCACAGGACCCTCTCTGTCCATTAAACCATGAGGAAAGATGACAGAAGTGGGGAAAACTAAGTCTGTTTGCAGGAAGAAGATTTAGAAAAGCAACTAGACTTACTAGAAAATGAAAGAAAAATTATCTTTCAAGGGGCACCACAATTCCACCTGTGCAGAAAACAACCTGGCAATGAGGAGTCAGGGACTTAAATGTGTTCTTTTCCTTTAGCCCAGGAATTTAACTGCTGGGAATGGGTCCTAAGGCCTATAGCCAGGAAAGCGTTTATACAGAGATGCTTATCAGGGCATCAGTCCGATGGCAAAAGACTGGAGATGAGCCAAATGTCTGACAATAAGAAAACTGTTAAGAAAATCGAGACGGTGCCGGGAGTGGAGGCTCACGCCTGTAATCCAAGCACTTTGGAGGCCAAGGTGGGCCTCCAAACTCTCGATCACCTGAGGTCGGGAGTTCAAGACCAGCCTGACCAACACGATGAAACCCTGTCTTTTTTTAAAAAAAAGAAAATAGAGACGGTCATAACATGTTATACAGCCAATCAGAAGGCTATTTGTGAGGGCTTTTTCATGATGGAGAAAAATACTTACATCAAAATGTCAGGTGTAGAAAACCAGGATGTGAAATGATTTATGCTGAATAACAATAGCTATTTTAAAAAGGCATCAGAGAAAGATCGGAAGCAAATGGGCCAAAACGGTCCTGCAGTGGCTTTTGTGGGATGGAACTGGGGAGAGCTTGGGTTTTTTATTCTTCTTGTTGGCATTTTCATTAATAAATATGTATTACTTGTGTTTTTTTCTTTAAAAATAAAAAATATTTTATACTTTTTTTCCAATTATAAAATCAGTCATCAGTACAGCCGGGCATGGTGGCACTTTGGGAAGCCGAGGTGGGAGGATCACTTGAGGTCAGGAGTTCGGGACCAGCCTGACCAATATGGCAAAACCTCGTCTCTACTAAAAAATACAAAAATTAGCCAGGTGTGGGGGCACGCACCTGTAGTCCCAGCTACTGAGGAGGCTGAGGCATGAGAATCACTTGAACTTGGGAGGAAGAGGTTGCAGTGAGCCGAGATCATGCCACTGCACTCCAGCCTGGGCGATAGAGCAAGACCGACCCTGTCTCAAAAATCAAAACAGCTGGGCATGGTGGCTCATGCCTGCAATCCCAGCACTTTGGGAGGATGAGGCAGGTGTTCAAAACCAGCCTGGCCAACATGATGAAACCCCGTCTCCACTAAAAATACAAAAATCAGCTGGGCGTGGTTGTGCGTGCCTGTAATCCCAGCTACTCGGGAGGCTGAGCAGGAGAATCCCCTAAACAGGGGAGTTGGAGGTTGCAGTGAGCGGAGATCATGCCACTGCACTCCAGCCTGGCCACAGAGCGACTCCATCTCCAAAAAAAAAAGAAAAAAGAGAAACAGTACATTCTGCTGGTAGAAACAATAAAAATAAAGACCCCCTGAGTCCTCAGTAAGAATCTTGTATATAGATGTGTATGAGAGTATAAAGTAAAAGAGCCCCTACAATTCTACTGCCCAGAGGTCACCAGTGTTAATAGTTAATATCTTCTTACTCATGCACACACATATAAACACACAGGCAGTGAGGTAAGTGGTCACATTCCTGTACCTATATACACATATACACACATGGACACCCACACAAACACGTACACAGTCTGAAAGGAAAATAGAATCTCGGGACCCCAAACTCACTATGCCAAAGGGAAAAGTTAAGCTTGGAAATTGAGTCACACCAAAAACTGCCTTTTCTTTTCTTTTTTTTTCGAGACAGAGTCTCACTCTGTCACCCAGGCTGGAGTGTAGCGGTGTGAAATAAGCTCACTGCAACCTCTGCCTCCTGGGTTCAAGTGATTCTCCTGCCTCAGCCTCCTGAGTAGCTGGGATGACAGGTGCCTGCCACCACACCCGGCTAATTTTTGTATTTTTAGTAGAGATGGGTTTTCACCATGTTGGCCAGGCTGGTTTCAAACTCCAGACCTCAGGTGATCCTCCTTTTTCAACCTCCTAAAGTGCTGGGAGCCACCATGCCTGGCCAAACTGCCTTTCCTTTTGTTCCTGAGCAGCTAGCTATAAAATAGGAGGCCGAATTTCCCCTGGTGGCCTCCCTCACCCTGACCCCGTATATTAACACCTTATCTTCACAGGTATGAGACAAAGACACCCAGAGAGACAAACACAGATTTACTGAGCAGGAGATGGACGCGTAACTGCCCGAGCCTCCACCCCTCCCTTCACAGGTAACACGTGGATTTGGTGGGCTCTAATCGAAGCCTCGCAGAAATGTGCCCCCTTAGCTCACTGCCTCCCTCCTTTGTCTTCCTTCCCCACTTCCCCTCCTGCCGGCCCTTTCCCCTTCTAATCTTGAAGCCCTCAAAATCTTCTCTGAAATAATTGTGGGGCCACAGATTCCACTGCAGCGTATGCGTCTTTTTTTGGGCATGTCCTCAGCCTTGCCAAAATCAACCTCCAAATTGATGGAGACTTGCCTCAGACACTTTTCTGGGTTACAACACGAAAACATACATATACACATATCTACTATATATACACATACATATCTATACATGCACTTATGCACATATACAACACCTGTGTGTCTATATACATACACACATGGATATGCATGCATGTACAAATACATATGCACACACACATATATACATGTGAGTATATAGAAATATTGTTTTGGAACTTATTTTTTCTTTTTTTTGAGAAGCTATCAGAACTTATTTTTTCATGTAACATAATATATCCATTTCTCCACATCAGTTCACATAGATCAATCAGCCTCATCCCCTTTATATTTAAGATTTTTCTTGGCCGGGCGTGGTGGCTCACACCTGTAATCCAAGTACTTTGGAGGCCAAGGCGGGCGGATCACCTGAGGTCAGGAGTTCGAGAACAGCCTGATCAACATAGTGAAACCTCGTCTCTTTATTTAAAAAAACTTTTTTTTTAGAGATGGGGTTTCACTATGCTGGCCAGGCTGGTCTCAAACTCCTGACCTCAAGTAACCCTCCTACCTCAGGCTTCCAAAGTGCTAGAATTACAGGCATGAGCCATTGCACCTGGCCAGCCCCAATCTTTTTTTTTTCTTCTCAATAAGCTCTCACTCTGCCACCCAAGCTGTGGAGTGTAATGGCATGATCATGGCTTACTGCAACCTTGACCTCCCCGGGCTCAAGTGATCCTTACACCTCAGCTTCCCAAGTAGCTGGGAATACAGGTGTGCAGCACAAGGCCTGGCTAGTTTTTGTATTTTTTGTAGACACTGGATTTTCTCATGTTGCTCAGGCTGGTCTGGAACTCCTGGGCTAAAGCAATCCAGCTGCCTTGGCCTCCCGAAGTGCTGGGATTACAGGCCTGAGCCACTGTGCCTGGCTGCCTCCTCCCTCCCTCCCTCCCTCCCTCCCTTCTTCTTTCCTTCCTTCCTTTCTCTTTTTCCTTTCTTTCTTTCTTTCCTTCCTTTTTTTTTTTTTTTTAGCTTAAAGACTAGTGTGATAGTAACCTCATTTCTTTTGATGGCTGCTTAACTTCCACTGTAGAATGCAGAATTTTCTTTTTTTTTTTTTGGTAACAAATCTTATTTCTGGGTTTTTTTTTTTAGAGACAGGGTTTCACCTTGTTGGTCAGGGTGGCTTCGAACTCCTGACCTCAGGTGATCCACCCACCTCAGCCTCCCAAAGTGCTGGGATTACAGGCGTGAGCCACCATGCCCGGCCTATTTCTGGATCTTTGTGCTCTTTCCAGTTACTTTAATCATGACATATGACTCTGCAGCAAACATATACCTTGGCACATGTGTTTCTCCTGGAAGCATAATTGCTGGGGCAGACAGGATGCATGGTTAATGCTTTTGCTCCACAGTAATAAATTCCTTTTAGAAGATTGCACAGGTATGAATTTGAAGGCAGTACTCATTTCCCCATATTTTTACAGCATTAGCATTTTATCTTTGCCAATGGTATAAGTGAGAAAATGTTTCATTGTTGGTTTAATTTGTGTCTCTTTAAAACTTGGTGAGACTCCTTTTCCATGCTTACAAGCTATTTGGATTTCTGAATTACCTATTTATGTACATCTTTGGATGGTTATTTATTAGAGCTGCATTGTCTTAATAATTGCAACAGTAATACAAATCTTAATTTTTTTTTTTTTGAGGCAGAATCTCACTCCATTGCTCAGGCTGGAGTGCAATGATACAATCTCGGCTCACTCTAACCTCCACCTCCCTCCCAAATAGCTGGATTACAGGAATGTGCCACCACACCTGGCTAATTTTTGTATTTTTAGTAGAGATGGGTTTCATCATGTTGGCTAGGCTGGTCTCAAACTCCTGACATCAGGTAATTTCCCTGCCCCAGCCTCCCAAAGTGCTGGGTTTACAGGTGTAAGCTACCATGCCTGGCTTAAAAATTATTCTTAAAAAAATTATATATGCACACACACACACACACACACACACACACACACACACACACCCCACATGATCTCCAATCCAAAGACGACAGAGAAATGTGCATGAAAGAGGCACACTCTGAGTAGTCTGAGGGCAGAACCCTGGAGTGGGCAGTGGGAGTTCCTGCTCCAGGCCAGCTTTGCACTTCACCTGCTGGGAGGGCTCAGGCAGGGCACTCACCTGCTGGGAGGGCTCAGGCAGGGCATTCACCTGCTGGGAGGGCTCAGGCAGGACATTCACCTGGGCTTCTGGGAGCCTCTGCTTCCTCCTTCGAGGCCTGTGGCTTTCAAAATCTTGATATGGAATCCCCCCATGGTAGTCCACTGTTTCTCAATCCTGGCTGCCCTTTTGAAAAACTGGAGGAACTTTAAAAATATATACCTCTTCTCAGTCCCTAGAGATACTGACTCAATGCCTGACTTAAAAAGCTGCCCAGGTGGGCACAGTGGCCCACACGTGTAATTTCAGCCCTTTAGGAGGCTAAGGTGGGAGGATCGTTTGAGCCCAGGAGTTCAGGACCAGCCTGGGCAATATGGTGAGACCCTGTCTCTACATAAATAATAAAAAATATTAGCCAGGTGTGGTGGCACACACCTATGATCCTAGCTACTCGGGAAACTGAGGAGGGAGGACTTCTTGAACCCAGGGTGGCTGCAGTGAGCCAGACCGTGCCACTGTGTTCCAGCCTGGGCAACAGAGCAAAACTCTTGTCTCAAAAACAATAAACGAAAAACAAAACGAAGGAGCAGGAGGAGGAGGAGGATGAGGAGGAGGAAGGAAGGCAGGAAGAAAGGAAAAAGAAAATTCGAATCGGAAGAATTTCAGTTTTACAACTGTAACTGATTATTTTAAACATATTTTTACTGTAAAATAAATCACGGATACAGCATCCCATGGACCTGACGTATGGCTGAACGAATTACTACAAAGTGAACTGTCTCCGAGACCAAGAAAAAGAACTGGGCCAGCCAGCTCAGAAGTCTCCTCGCGCCCCTCCCCCGTCACTCCTTCCTGTTCCAGGAGTCGTCACTCTCGTCGATTGCATTTTTAACAGCAAGTCCGCGGGCGGTGGGAGGCGCTCGGGGATGGCTCTAGGGCCTCTAGGGCCCGTTCCCTCCGCGAACACCCCTCTCCCCGCAACGTTCAGGTTGCGCAGGACCTCCCGGCCCGGCGGAACCCTGCGGCGGGCTCAGCAGCCCTCCTCTGATGCAACCGTAGAGGACGGAGTTTCAAGTTTCTCGAGACAGAGAAGTGAAAGAGGATCCGAAACTGCGCTTCACAGCGGAATCTGACTTCGCATTCCTCTGGAAGACGGCGGAAGCGCGGGGCTGCAGGCGCAGGCCCGGGCGGAGCAGACGCGCGCAGGTCTGCGGGGACGCGGCGCGGGGCGCGCGGTGGCGCACTCGTGACCTGGCGCATTCGCGAGCCTGCACGCGGCCACGCGGGGGCACGAACGGGGCGAGGCATGCGCGGGCAGCGTCGAGTGGGCCTCTTGGGCTGGGGGTGGCAGGCGAACTAGGGAGACAGTCCGTGGAAGGGCTCAGTCGTCGCTTCACACCTCTCCGCGTTGTTTATTGATTGACCTTCAACTGTCTCTCTCCTGTGGAACCTTGTAAGAGTTCCTCCCTCTCCCTGTAAAATGGGGATAAGGTGTGTGACGCTGAAGCCAGCGTGGGGCACACTCACCATCACCTTCTTCCAAACAGGGGAAACAGCCTGGATACCCAGATTCTACCCCTGCACCCCCGACCGCCACCGGCTGGTTCTCTGACCAAGTCACCCCTTCATTGGACTTCCATTTCCTCAGCTGTAAAATGAAGGAGGTGAAGCCCAGTGTGGTGGCACCTGTAGTCCCAGCTACCTGGAGGCTGAGGCTGGAGGATCATTTGAGCCCAGGAGGCAGAGGTCATACCACTGCACTCCAGCCTGGGCGACACAGCAAGACCCTGGCTTTTATCTTTTTTTTTTTTTTTTTTTTTTGAGACGGAGTCTTGCTCTGTCGCCCAGGCTGGAGTGTAGTGTCGCAATCTCAGCTCACTGCAACCTCCACCTCCTGGGTTCAAGCAATTCTCCTGCCTCAGCCTCCAGGGTAGCTGGTACTACAGGTGCTTGCCACCACGCCCTGCTAATTTTTTATATTTTTAGTAGAGATGAGGTTTCACTGTGTTAGCCAGGATGGTCTCAATCTCCTGACCTCATGATCTGCCCACTTTGGCCTCCCAAAGTGCTGGGATTACAGGCGTGAGCCATCAGGCCTAACCGACCCTGTCTTTTAAAAAAAATTATAAAATAAAATTAAAAAGGCAAAAAAATTATAGAAAATAAAATGAAGGAAGTGAACAAGCTCAGGAATTTCGTGTGAATGGCATAAATGACCAAACAGCTTTGCTTCTCTCTCTCTTTTTTTCAGTCTTGTGCAGGTTGGCTTCTAAGCCCCAGCTTCCCCTCTGCCCTCTGCCCCCTCCTCCCTCCCTCCCATCCTCCAGCCCCCCAAAGCCCTCCCAGTTTGAGCCTCCTTTTGGAAAATATCTCTGAGGATGGTCCCGTTGGTGGCGGTGACTAAAGGGCTGCAAGGACACCCCTCTGGGGGATTTCCAAAATAATGAGGAAGTCAGGCCCAAAACTGGGCCTCCCAGACAGCTGGTATTTGAGTGTGTCCCCTGAAGGATCCACTTGACTTGCACAGTCTTGAATACTTCATGTCTGGTTTTTAAACACAATTTCAGTTAGTAGCCAACGGTTCATATCAAGAGTTCACACGGCCTGTTTCACCTGTTCTTGCAGAGTCTTGCCTGCTCCGCTGAGCTGAGCTGTGAGAAGTGTCCCCACCCAGCCCCATGGGATCCCTGGGGATTTGAAACTGACATTTCTGCTTTAGGTGCTGAAGAAACGCATAGCAGCAGGACTTGGAGTGCAGGTGAGTGCAGTGGGGAAGTATTTTGCTATCAGAAACCCTGAGCCTCTTCTATGAATAAGAAATTCTGCAGGGACAAAGACTGGCCTTGAACCCAGAAATGTCACATTGGACTCTGGGCCTCGGTTTTCCTCATCTATACAATGGTCGATCAGACTAGTGGTCTTTAAGGGGCCTGTGGACCCAGCACCGTAGGCATTGTAGGGGCTGTGCACTTCCTCAGTGAGGGTTTCTTGTTTTGTCCTCACTCGGAGGGCACACTCCTCAGGCTGGTGGTGTGGGCCATTGCCCTAGAGTCCCTGGGACCTGGCCCTACCACGAATTCTGCCTATCTCCCTTCAGCCCTTTTCCCTCCCTCTGTGCCCTGGCTTGGCACCGTTTTGGTCTTTGCAGCCCTTCACGGGCACCTCCGCCTTTGACCCTGGCACCCTCCTGCCCTCAAACTCTGTCTCCCCACACCGCCCAGCCTTCTACTCTATGTGTCTGCCTTCTCCCTCAGCCCACAGATATTACTGACCATAGTCACCAGCCCTATGTTAGGCCTGGGAATTCAAGAGAGAATTAGAGCCCTCTGTAGACCCCTAGCTCTTCTGGGGAGAGAGACCCACGAACAGGATAGAGAAGGGTAAATGCTTGAGTAGGTGAGTACAGGGCCTGCAAGGCCACTCTGCTCAGACTGAGGGAGTCAGAGAGAGCTTCCTGGAGGAGGCAGTATCTGAAGTGAGAAGCGGAGAGAAGTCCACCAGGCAAAGACAGCAGCCTGGGGAGAGTGCACCAGGCAGAGGAAATGGCCTATGTGAAGGCCTGAGGAAAAGCAGAGCACGATGCATGCAGGCCCTGGAGGGGTCAGGCTGCACCTGGGGACGTCCAGTCCCGAGGGCGAGAGCAGATTTTGGAGTCTGGGAACGCTAGCTACATCCTCTGCTGTCTCCCTGGCGTGCAACTCCTTCTAGGCCTGACATTCCCCAGCTTCTTGAAAGCAAGATCATTCGGATTCTGTTCAACACACACGTCTGGTCTCCCTGGCAAGTGCCCAGCTCTGGGCCTGGACCCTCCCAGCAGTGCCACCCAAGGTGGCTGGGCTGAGCTCATCAGCTGCTCACTGGGGGTCCCTCCCCGGGCCCCAGCCCTGCTTCAGTCACCCACTAAGGGATCCCTGGCATGCAACATGTCCTTGGCTCCAGAGGGGTTAGATTCATGGGGCTCCAACAGGCAGAGCTGCCCCTCATGGCATTTTGAGTACTCGTGGGGGAGGTTTGGGCTGTTGCAGGGATGTGGGAGGTACTGCTGGCATTTGGGCCAGAGACCAGGACGGCTGAACATCCTGCAATGCTCAGAGCCCCCCTTGGGGACAAAAAAACTGTCCTAAGTGTTCCGATTTTGTTTTGTTTTGTTTTGTTTTGAGACAGAGTCTCACTCTGCCACCAGGCTAGAGTGCAATGGCCTGATCTTGGCTCATTGCAACCTCCGCCTCCCAGGTTCAAGGTTCAAACGATTCTCCTGCCTCAGCGTCCCGAGTAGCTGGGATTACAGGCATGTGCCACCACACCCAGATATTTTTTGTATTTTTAGTAGAGACAGGGTTTCACCATGTTGGCCAGGATGGTCTTGATCTCCTGACCCCAGGATCCCCCCATCTTGGCCTCCCAAAGTGCTGGGATTACAGGCATGAGCCACTGCGCCTGACCTATTTTTAATTTTTTTTTTTTTTGAGACAGTCTTGCCTTGTCACCCAGACTGGAGTGCGGTGGTGGGATCTCAGCTCACTGCAACCTCCACCTCCCAGGTTCAAGCAATTCTTGTGCTTCAGCCTCCCGAGTATCTGGGATTACAGGTGTGTGCCACCATGCCCAGCTAATTTTTTATACTTTTAGTAGAGATGGGGTTTCACCATGTTGCCCAGGGTGGTCTTGAACTCCTGACCTCAGGGGATCCACCTGCCTGAGCCAACAGTTCAGACCAAGAGATCACACGGCCTATTTGACCTGTTCTTGCAGGGTCACGCTTGCTAACGCTAAGATTACAGGCGTGAGCCGCCACAGCCAGCCTTTTTGCATATTTTAAAACATATTCTAAGAACACAAATTAATGGAAGACTGGACTTTTTTTGTAGGGAACTTTGCCAAGAGTTTCACCATTTCAGAGAATGACAGCACTGACAGCGGCTTCTCTCCCAGGGTCAAGTCCCCAAACAGCACCCTCCCCCATCAGCATTGGTGGCTGGATGTCTGTGATGCTGCCCTTGCAGTGTGACAGTATTGCCTTTTCGCTGTGATGGCATTGGTGGCATAAAAGCCACCGTGGGTGGGGTGCAGCGGCTGGCACCTGTAATTGCAGCACCTTGGGAGGCTGACGCAGACAGCTTGAGCCCCAGAGTCTGAGACCAGCCTAGGCAACATGGCAAGACCCTGTCTCTACAAATAATAATAATAATAAATTATCCGGGCATGGTGGCATGTGCCTGTAATCCCAGCTACTTGGGAGGCTGAGGTGGGAGGATTGCTCATGTTCAGGTGGTCGAGGCTGCAGTGAGCAGTGATTGCGCCATTGCACTCCAGCCTCAAAAAAAAAAAGAGGGACCCTGCCTGTAATCCCAGCACTTTGGGAAGCTGAGGTGGGCGGATCACCTGAGGTCAGGAGTTCAAGACCAGCTTGACCAACATGGTGAAACCCCATCTCTACTAAAAATACAAAAAATTAGCTGGATATGGTGGTGTGCACCTATAATCGCAGCTACTCGGGAGGCTAAGGCAGGAGAATTGCTTGAACCCAGGAGATGGAGGTTGCAGTAAGCCAAGATCGTGCCGTGACACTCCAGCCTGGGTGACAGGAGCAAAAACTCCATCTCAAAAAAAAAGTACGGAGGCCACTTTTTCTGTAGCAGTAGTGTAAGAAACAAAAAAGAAAGAAAGAAAGAAAGAAAGAAAGAAAGAAAGAAAGAAAGAAAGAAAGAAAGAAAGAAAAGAGAAGAGAAGAGAAGAGAAGAGAAGAGAAGAGAAGAGAAGAGAAGAGAAGAGAAGAGAAGAGAAGAAAAGAAAGAAAGAAAAGAAAAGAAAAGAAAAGAAAAGAAAAGAGAAAAAAGCCACTACGGGTGGAACTGCTGGGACTTCAGGAACTGTGCCCCCATATAAGCACCTGCGGGGACAAAACACACCTGTGTCATTAAGTACACGCCCTTTCACCTCTTGTGTGATGAGCAGGCTTGCACACAGAGCACCTGCCCCTGAGAAGGTCGACCATCAGCAGAGCGAGCTTGTCAGAGTTGGAGCCACATGAGCCTCTGGTCTAGGGAACACCGTTTGTACGGGAAAGAATGACAGACACAGGATGGGTGTTCAGATCTGGGTATTTGGCAAACAGACATTTTCTCATAAATGAGCAAAGCGAGCCTGTCCCTTCAAGAAACGGAAGCAGCTGTTGCCAATGATAAAGTTAGAGCTTGGAGCTTTCCAGGGAGAACTAGAATTTTGGAAAATTTGTGTACACCACCACAAGCTTGACAACTTGTCGGTATTTAAAGATTTTTCTGATGCGATGGATGGCGGTGCTAACAAATGCTATTTTTTGACACTGTTCGGTGACAGGTCTTTTGGAAGATGTATGTGACTTAATGGGCACAAAGTTTCAAAATGACCCCATGATGCTGCAAATCACGCATGAGTAAAACAGTCATTCACAGTACAAGATAGGCCGGGTGCGGTGGCTCACGCCTGTAATCCCAGCACTTTGGGAGGCCGAGGCAGGCAGATCATTTGAGGTCAGGAGTTAGAGACCAGCCTGGCCAACATGGTGAAACGCTGCCTCTACTAAAAATACAAAAATTAGCCAGGCATGGTGGTGCGTGCCTGAAATCCCAGCTACTTGGGAGGCTTAGGTGGGAGACTTTCTTGAACCCGGGAGGTGGAGGTTGCAGTGAGTCGATATGGCACCACTGTACTCCAGCCTGGGCAACAGAGTGAGACTCTTGTCTTAAAAAAAAAAAGCGCAAAATAGGCCTGTTCATTTTAATATAACAAAGCATGAAATGTTCATTGATGTGGTTTCAGATTCTACATTATAACCAACCTTAGAGAAACAACTGCTTGTTAAGTACTCTTTCTGAAGGAGAATATTCACAATTATCTGAAAAAGCTATCAAAATACTTGTTTTTTCTCCAACTGTTTGTTCACCAGAGACTGGATTTTCTTCAATCAAAACAACATATTGCAGGGCGCAGTGGCTCACGCCTGTAATCCCAGCACTTTGGGAGGCCGAGGCAGGTGGATCACCTGAGGTCAGGAGTTCAAGACCAGCCTGACCAACATGGTGAAACCCCGTCTCTACTAAAAATACAACAAATTATCTGGGCGTGATGGCTCACGTTTGTAATCCCAGCTACTCAGGAGGCCGAGGCAGGAGAATCACTTGAACCTGGGAGGTGGAGGATGCCGTGAGCCAAGATTGCAACATTGCACTCCAGCCTGGGCCACAAGGACAAAAGTTCATCTCAAAAAAAACAAAAAACAAAAAACAAAAAAAAACCCCAAGAAAACCCAACATATTGCAACAGACTGAATGCAGAAGTAGACATGAGGTACCTGTAATCCCAGCACTTTGGGAGGTTAAGGTGGGAGGAACACAAGGTCAGAAGTTCAAGACTAGCCTGGCCCAGATGGTGAAATCCCGTTTCTACTAAAAATACAAAAATTAGCCGGGCACTGTGGCAGGCGCCTGTAACCCCAGCTACTCGGGAGGTTGAGGCAGGAGAATTGCTTGAACCTGGGCGGCAGAGGTTTCGGTGAGCCAAGATCGTGCCACTGCGCTCCAGCCTGGGCAATAAAGTGAGACTCCATCTCAAAAAAAAAAAAAAAAAAAAAAAGAAGTAGACATGAGGCTCCAACAGTCTTCAATTAAGACAGTTGCTTGAGAGATTTGCAAAAGTGTAAAACGATGCTGCTTCTCTCACTAAATTTCTGTTTGTTTTGGAAATGAAGATATTTTTCATAAAAATATGTTGTTTATGTTTACATATGATGAGTTCATTATTGTTACTTTTTGACAAATTAATAAATATCTAGGTCCTCAATAATTCTTGAAAAAAAATTTTAAATACAATATTTTAAAAATTATTAAAAATAAAATAATTTAAAATAGAGATGAGGGCCGGACGCGGTGGCTCACTCCTGTAATCCCAGCACTTTAGGAGGCCGAGGTGGGCAGATCACTTGAGGTCAGGAGTTTTAAGGACAGCTTGGCCAACGTGGTAAAACCCTGTCTCTACTAAAAATACAAAAATTAGCCAGGCGTGGCGGCGCATGCCTGTAATCCCCGCTACTCGGGAGGCTGAGGCAGGAGAATGGCTTGAACCCAGGGGCAGAGTTTCCAGTGAGAGGAGACCGTGCCACTGCACGCCAGCCTGGGCAATAGAGTGAGATTCCCTTTCAAAAAATTTATGTAGCAATAAAGACATTAAAATAACTTATTTTTTATTTCTTTTTCTTTTTGTATGAATCGACTTTGGATAAGAAAAATCGTCTGCTTTTTAAAGAGCCGGGTTTGGGTGGTGGGGAACCTATTGGGTGCAACCATGTTGAGAACACTGCCCCCTGGCGGCCACTTCCAGTATACCACCAGAGAGGCGGGGAAGCTGCGCTTGCTATTCCAGGACTGACCGTGAGACGGCAGAAGGACACAGTATTTGCTTTTCTATTTTTATTTCTATTAGTTACTTTTTCTTTTCTATGTCTATTTGCTTCTTTTATATTTTCTGTTCCTTCTTTTCTATTTTTTTAAAAACTTAAGTGTAGATATGGGGACTCGCTATGTTGCCCAGGCTGATTCCCAACTCCTGGGCTCAAGTGACCCTCCCACCTTGGTCTCTCAAAGTGCCTGGCCCAAAATCCTGTTTCTGGTGTCTAGGTTGGTTCTCAGAGCCTCACCCTCAGCCGGTGCCCAGGGATTGGGGCAAGATTGACCTCAAGAGCTGGCCACGGTAATGATGCCTGAAGCACTCGGGTTAGCAGGCTAAGCCTTGTCTTCTCTGCTTCCACAGGAACTCACAGCCCCCCTAGGGAGGGCCACACCCCTCACCCTAAATTCAGACAGACAGAATGCAGACCTGGGCAGCAGGAACTCAGTAAGTTACTGGGTGCCAAACCTGGCCACCACTGTGCTGGCTCTGGGAAAACTTGACATCTATAAAACTTTTAATCGCTAGCAGGTGCTCAATAAAGTCATTCACTCTTTCAGGTCATCAAGGAAAGATGTTGCAGCACCTACAAAGTGCCAGGCACTGTCCTAGCCACTGAGGACACAGTGAGGAGCAAAAGGGGCCCAGGCCCTGCCCACGTGGGACTTATAATTTGGTGAGAGAACAAAAAGTTTAGTCTCAAGAAATCAAACTTTGGTTAGATGCTGTCAAAAAGGATGGGGGGCTTTAAGGGCACCTGAGAGAGGGGTCTTATTTACCCTGGGAGCCAAAAAGAAGCATAAAGATTGATACGGTTTGGACATTTGGCCTCCAAATCTCATGTCGAAATGTGATTCCTGGCCAGGTGTGGTGGCTCACACCTGTAATCTCAGCTCTTTGGGAGGTCAAGGCAGGCAGATCACTTGAGGTCTGGAGTTCAAGACCAGCATGGACAACATGGTAAAACTTGGCCTGGACTATAGCTGTAGTCCCAGCTACTCGGGAGACTGAGGCAAGAGAATTGCTTGAACCTGGGAGGTGGAGGTTTCGGTGAGCTGAGGTCACGCCACTGCACTTCAGCCTGGCAACAGAGCGAGATTTCATCTAAAAAAAAACAGTTATCTGATAGAATTCTGAATTCCTTCTCTGTGTTATTTTGAACTTCTTTGCGTTTCCTCAAACACAATTCTGTCTGAAAAGTCACATAGCTCTGTTTCTCCAGGACTGGCCCCTGGTGTCTTATCTCGTTCTTTTGGGAGGTCGTGTTTTCCTGCGTGACGCTGCTAGTAGACGGTTTTCGCCGTCTGGGCACTGAAGAGTCAGGTATTTATTGTAGCCCTCATCGTCTGGGCTTACTTGCACCCATCCTTCTTAGGAAGACTTTCCAGATATTCGAAAGGACTTGGGTGTTGTGATCTAAGCTGTATCTGCTTTAGGGGGCACCCCACACCCAGTAACGCTGTGGTTCTTGCAAACTCATAGAGGTACTGCCTTGACCGTCTCAGATAAGATCTGGGCAAATTCTCCAGATTGCCATGCGGAGACCCTTGTCCTCTTCCCTAACTTTCTCTCAAACAAATAGAGTCTCTCTCTCTGTTCTGAGCCAGCTGAAGCTGAGGTGGAGTGACACAAGCACCCCCGTGGCCACCACCACTATGACAGTGCTGCAGATTGGAAGCCAGCACAGCAGTGGGTCTCGCCAAAGGTCTCCTGTGACCACTCCCTGGCCACTGCCTATGATCGCTGAAGGTGCTGGGGCTCCGCAATCAGCTGGTGGCAAAGCCAGCCAGGCCTGTGTCCTTCCCTCCAGAGCAATGAGGTCCCCCAGGCTCCAGGCAGGGCCAAAGATGCTGTCTGCAAACCAGGGACTAGAGTCCAGAACCTCACAAGTCTACCTGGTGTTCTACTGCACTGTGGCTAAGCTGGCACTCAAACCACAAGACACAGCCCTACCCACTCTTCCCTCCCCTTTCTAAAGGCAGGGGAGCCTCACCCTGTGGCCACCACCACCACAGGCCCACAGGGAGTTCTGCCAGAGTTCCCTGAAGGCCCAAAAGCTCTCCAGTCAGCTTGCGGTGAATGCTGCCTGGCCCGGGACTCACCCTTCAGGGCAGAAGGCTCCTCTCTGGCCCAGGGTAGGTTCAGAAATAACACCCAAGAGTCAAGTCCTGGCAGTGGGGACCCCAAGAGCCCACTTGGTGCTCTACCGCTCTGTGGCCGTGCTGGTACCTAAAGTGCACGACAAGTCCCCTTTGCTTTTGCCTCTGCGTTGCTCAAGTGGAAGGAGCCTCACCCCACAGCCACCACTGCGGGAAGTTGCTGAGGCTCACCTGAAGCCAGCAAGTCTCGGAGGCTCGCCGAGACCCTCCACATGGCTCCTGGGTATCGCTCAAGGGCTCTTCAGTCAGCAGGTGATGAATCCTGCCAGGGCTGGGTCCTTCCCCTCAAGGCAACAGGTACTCTTCTGGCTCGGGGTGTGTGCAGAAATGTCATCTGGGCCCGGCGCGGTGGCTCACGCCTATAATCCCAGCACCTTGGGAAGCCGAGGTGAGCGGATCTCCTGAGGTCGGGAGTTTGAGACCAGCCTGACCAACATGAAGAGACCCTGTCTCTACTAAAAATACAAAAAACTAGCTGGGTGTGGTGGCGGGTGCCTCTAATCCCAGCTACTCGGGAGGCTGAGGCAGGAGAATTGCTTGAACCTGGGAGGCGGAGTTTGCGCCATTGCGCTCCAGCCTGGGCGACAAGAGCAAAACTCCATCTCAAAAAAAAAAAGGTCATCTGCGAGTTAGGGCCTGGAAGTGGGGGTCTCCCAACTCCGACTAGCGCCCTATCCTGCTGGGGCCGAGCTGGTAGTCAAGATGCAGGAGAAAGTCCTCCCCACTCTTCCCTCTCCTCTCAAGAAGGAAGGGCTCTCTTCTGGAGCCATGAGCTGTGCAGCCTGGGGTTCGGGGAGGGCGATGCCAGCGCTCCCTTGGCTCCTTCAGCTGATGTCTCAATAGGTTGTGTGCCCCACCTCCCTCAGCTGGTTGAGTGATTTTGAGTGACTTTGAGCAAGCCATGTCACCACCCAGAGACAGAAAATGGGTATGGATCATGCATTCATTCAACAAACACTTCTTGAGAGCCCGTCATTGCCCAGGACTGCTCAGGACACTGTGCAGGTAGCCGGGAGCCCCTAGACTCTGTTTCCAGGCTTTCCAGTCAAATGGAGAATCTGGACACAGACATGAACAGGTGGTCACGCTACTGTATTGTGCACAGAGTGGCCGAGCATGGTGGCCTGAGGGACATGGGAGCACTTGAAAACCAACTCCCGGGGACTCGGCCCAAACCCTTTGCCGGCCAGTCCTCCCTGAAGGCCATGATTGCTGCAGCTGCTGAGCCTGGGGTGGTGGATGGGTGCAGCCGACCTGGAGAAGGCAGGGATGGCACAGATACCCTCCATCCCTGATCCCTGGGCATCCCTGGAAATGGCTTTGGGGACCAAGTCCCTCAAATACCCTTGAGATTATCTTGTCATTCGCTCTTTCTCTTGAATATGATGGGGGAGGGGGCAGCAGATGTGTAGCTATCACCCTGCTTGCCCTCCTTCTCTCCGCAAACCACAGGTTGGACCATAAAACGAGTCTCAGTAAACTTAACAGGATTGAAATAATACAGAGTATATTCTTTGATGCAATGGAATTAAATAAATTCTATTAAAAATCAATACCAATATGATATCCAGAAACTCCCCCAAAGTAAGCAAGATTTCTAAATATATATTCTCTGGGTCTCGGGAAAAAAAATCACAAGGGAAAACATTTATAAGTGAAAGAAAACAAAAAGCATAAGATGTTAATCTCTTTTATATTTTTATTTATTTATTTATTTATTTATTATTTTGAGGCAGAGTCTCACTCTGTCCCCTAGGCTGGAATGCAGTGGTGTGATCTCAGTTCACTACAACCTCTGCCTCCCAGGTTCAAACAATTCTCCTGCCTCAACCTCCCAAGTAGCTGAGATTATAGGTGCCCATCACCATGTCCGGCTAATTTTTTTGTATTTTCAGTAGAGAAGGGATTTCACCATTTTGGTCAGGCTGGTCTTGAGCTCCTAACCTCAGGTGATCCACCTGCCTTGGCCTCCCAAAGTGCTGGCATTATAGGCATGAGCCACCATGCCTGACTTCCTTTAGTAGATTTTTAAAATCTTCTTTGGGACAGGGTCTTGTTCACACAGGCTGGACTGCAGTTTCCATAGACAAAGTCTCCGCCATTAGAATCATGAGGCTTTCTTGAGAAGATCACTTCAGATGTTTTTCAGACCCCAAATTCCAGCAGCCAGTTTGCAGACCCCCACAGAGGAATGGGGTCAGCATTGGGATACAGCTGCTTCCTTTCCCTGTCCCATAACTTTGCCCTGCACTTGTCCACCAATCAGTGGTCTGTACGCTTCCGCCCTCTCCAAAACCCTTAGAAACCCTAGCCGCAGGCTCCTCAGAGAGATGATGGATTTGGGGTTCTTTCTCATCTCTTTGTTTGGTGACCCTATGATTAAACCTCGTCTTCTGCTGCAGCCTGGTGTCTTGGTATATTGACTTGCTGTGTGCTTTGGGCAACGAACCTCTCACAGTTATGCTGAGATCACAGGCATAAGCCACCACACCCAGCCTTCTTCTTTTTTTTTTTTTTTTTTTGAGTTGGAGTCTCCCTATGTTGCCAGCTCCTAAAGTGCTAGGACTACAGGCGGGATCCACCATGCCTGTCCCTTCTGGTACACTTTAAATTATTTTTTTTCTGGTAACTTCACAAAGACACAATGACATATTTTAAAAGTAAAGATGCTAAGAATAAAACACAATATTATAAGCTTTATAAATGGGCCCCAAAATATTTTCCCAAGTTTTTTTTTTTTTAATTAGTCCCCAAAGATGGGAGAAAAGAGAAATAACTAATGTAAAATTTTATGTCCTTTCTCTTGGATTGCCTGTGGACAAGTGGCAGAGACTCAGGACAGAGGGAGAGGCATGACCCTGCCGCCCATGTCCTGCTAAGGCCACGTCTGTAGCCAGCCCTGCTCTCCAAGAAGACATGCCCTTTCACCCCCCAACCTTGGCCTGGCTTATTTTTACCCACCCCGATCAGCAGCTAGCCTGGCATCCCTGTCATTTGGGAGCCTGGCCACCCCGTACCATATAATTCCCTGGCAGATGCTCAGACCTGAGGTTGGCCCCTTTGATTTGCATTTTGGTGTTGCTCTGTGGCCAGAAGTCTTTCCAGCAAATCAGGGTCAGAACTTGGTGCAGTGGAGTCAAAATGAGGGAGGGATTCTGGGGGCTTTGGATTTGTTGCAAATGCCTCACGTTCACCATCAAATTCTATCTGGTCATCTTGGAAATATGGGTGCACCATCGCTTCTCAGAGGAGACCAGTTGGTGCCGAGTGTGAAGCTTGCTTTAAAAAGGCAAGGCTGGTTCAGGCGAGGTGGCTCAGGCCTGTAATCCCAGCACTTTGGGAGGCTGTGGCGGATGGATTACTGGAGGTCAAGAGTTTGAGACCAGCCCGGCCAACATGGCGAAACCCCACCTCTACTAAAAATACAAAAATTAGCCGGGCATTGTGGCACACACCAGTAATCCCAGCTACTCAGGAGGCTGAGGCAGGAGAATAGCTTGAACGGAGGAGGCAGAGGTTGCAGTGAGCCGAGATCGCACCCTGCACTCCAGCCTGGGTGACAGACCAAGACTTCGGACTCTGTCACAAAAAAAAAATAAAAACAGGAGAGGCTGGAGGAGCAGCATGGGGGGCCGGTGGCTCAGTGCCAAGGCAACGTTCCATAAAGCCCATCCTGTTTCCTGGGTACTGTCACTACAGAGAGGGCGGAGTTCCTCTGCAGCCTAGCTTGGATTGATCACGTGGCTACATGCTGTCCTGCCTCAAGGAAGGCACTAGGGGTCTTTTGTGTGCCTGTCAAGGTCGTTTCACTAAAACAGCTTCCATCCTGCCTCTCCTTTGGAATTCCACAAAATAAAGCCTGAGCTTCTGAGGAAGAAGGGAATCTAGCATGTGTTAAATTGAAATGGAGGTCAGGCCTGAAGAAATCTCAAGCAGATAAAACCAGTTCGGCCTCATAAGTGACCTAAGCCCTGCTTGATTTGCAAACATAAGTAAACTTAACTTGAGTTATTTCTTATAAATGCTTATATTATAGAAAAACAGAACTTGAACTTAACCAATCAGAGGCAGCCAACAAGCTTATAAAATTTTTTTTTTTGAAATGGAGTCTCACTCTGTAGCCCAGGCTGGAGTGCAGTGGCTCGATCTCGGCTCACTGCAACCTCCGCCTCCCGGGTTCAAGCGATTCTCCTCCCTCAGCCTCCCAAGTAGCTGGGATTAGAGGTGTGCGCCTCCATGCCTGGCTAATTTTTGTATTCGGAGTAGAGATGGAGTTTCTCCATGTTGGCCAGGCTGGTCTCAAACTCCTGACCTCAGGTGATCTAGCTGCCTCAGCCTCCCAAAATGCTGGGATTGTAGGTATGAGCCCCTGTGCCAGGCAAGCTTATAATTTTATAACTAGGGATTTTTCAATTGGATGGACCAAATAAGGCAACCCTTACATGACTGTTGTAGCCAATCACATATTTTCTTTTAGACAGCTCTGTGCCAAGGCTGGAGTGCAGTGGCACGATCATAGTTTACTGCAGCCTTGACCTCCCAGGCTCAAGTGATCCTCCCACCTCAACCTCCCAAAGTGCTAGGACTATAGGTGTGAGCCACCATGCCTGGAACAATAAAATATTTTTTTTGTCTTTACTTCTGTGTCCGTCCTATGAAAGCCTCCCGTGTTCCTTCACTAGAACTCCTGAACCACTTCTGGTTTGGACTTGCCTGAATAGTGAATTGTTTGCTCAAATAAACTTCCCAATTTTACTGTGCCTCAGTTTACTGTTAAACGTGTTATTGAGAATTTACAGAGTGCTAGTGTGGATAAGGGTTTTGTTTTGTTTTCGTAGATTTTCATTTATTCGACAAGATTAATGAGTATTACTATTTACTTAAACTTTTTTTACTTAAATTTTTAAGTTTAATTTTAAATTAAATTAAATTTAATATTATTTTACTTAACAAAGTGAAAATAAATGATTTTAATTGCTCATAATTAATTCATTTATTAACTTAATTAATATTGGTATTTAAATTTTTTTTTTTTGAGACTGAATTTTGCTCTTTTCACTCAGGCTGGCGAGCAAGGTCATGATCTCGGCTCACTGCAACCTCTGCCTCCCAGGTTCAAGCGATTCTCCTGCCTCAAGCCTCCTGAGTAGCTGGGACTACAGGCATGCGCCACCACATCCGGCTAACTTTGTATTTTTAGTAGAGACAGGGTTTCACCGTGTTGGTCAGGCTGGTCTCAAACCACAGACCTCAGGTGATCCACCTTTCTTGGCCTCCCAAAGTGCTGGGGTTACAGGCATGAGCCACTGCGCCCAGCCAATATTAATTATTTTTTTAAAGAGAGAGAGCGTCCCTCTGTTGCCTAGGCTGGAGTGCTGTAGTAGGATCATAGCTTACTTCAGCCTCAAACTCCTGAACTCAAGCAATCCGAGTCTTTCACCTTAGCCTTCCTAGTGGCTACCACTACAGTTATGCACCACCACGCCCAGCTGATTTTTCAGTTTTTGTAGAGACAGAGCCTTGCTATGTTTCCCAAGATGATCTTGAACCCTAGGCTTCAGGTGATCCATCTGCCTCAGTCTGTAAGTGCTGGGATTACATCCAAGAACCACCATGCCAAGCCAAATATATTTAATATGTACAGCAAACCTTAATAAAAGAAAGAAAGAAAGAAAGAAACTTTGCCCTGCACTCTCTTTCTTTCTTCTTTCTTTCTTTCTTAAGTGAAAGCAAATTTATTAAGAAAGTAAAGGAATAGGCTGAGCAGCCCTGAGGGCTGCTGGTTGCCCATTTTTATAGTTATTTCTTGATTATATTCTAAACAAGGGGTAGATTATGCATGCTTCCCCTGTTTAGACCATATAGGGTAACTTCCTGACATTGCCATGGCATCTGTAAACTGTCTTGGCGCTGGTGGGAGTGTAGCAGTGAGGATGACAGGAGGTCACTCTCTTCACCATCTTGGTTTTTGGTGGGTTTTGGCCAGCTTCTCTACCACAGCCTGTTTTATCAGCAAGGTCTTTGTGACCTGTATCTTGTGCTGTATCCTATCTCATCCTATGACTTAGAATGCCTGATCTCCTGGGAATGCAGCCCAGTAGGTCTCAGTCTTATTTTACGCAGCCCCTACTCAATATGGAGTTGCTCTGGTTCAAATGCCTCTGACATTTTCCCCCTCCCCTTAGAAGAGAACCCTTAATCCTAAGGGTTATAGAGAGACGAAGATCCATTTTCTGTAACTTCTTCAGGCTGAATAGGGGCAGTGATATTTCTGCCTAACTATTAGGGTCTCTCTTGTATTCAGGGTAGAGAGGAGCTTAGTCATAAAGCATCAGTATGGTGAGGGCCATTCACAATTCTTGAGTTCTGATAAAAGGTGATATCTGAAAGACTAATACATTTTCAATTTAAGAAAACACTGAGCCAGGCACGGTGGCTCATGTCTGTAATCCCAGCACTTTGGGAGGCTGAGGCGGGTGGATCACCTGAGGTCAGGAGTTCGAGACCAGCATGGCCAATGTGGTGCAACCCAGTCTCTAAAAAAAAAAAAAAATACAAAAACAAACAAACAAAAAGAACAATAACAAAAAAAAAAAAGCACTGAGTAAGCTTATTCTGCATTCCTGTACAAACAGTACATCAGTAATATATTCCACAATAGTAAAGCAAAATAAGTAAAATTATCCCAAGTAAACTAAATGAGAAGGCTTTCCATGAACTGGGCAACGTTGGGACCAAGCTGATATGGAGTTGCTAGCTGATTCCAATGTGCAAAGAATTAGAATCTTGATCCAGGTTTTTCTATTACTTAACGCTCTTGTTTCTTCTGAGCAGTAGCTAGAGAGCCCTGGTTGGTTCACAGGAATAAGCAAGGTCAGCCTAAATTGCAGGAAAAAACTCAAAAACAATTGATTAGTCTAGAATCTAGAATCTAGACACGTATACCATAGTTTTTGAAACATGATTTTCTTCTCTTTAGTTTCCCATTTTTGCTAAAGACAAATAACGGGACCAATCTATTTGCAAAAATAAGACTTAGTTTTATATTTGGCCTGATTATTTGTATAAAGCACAGCAAGAATAATTATTTCTCATATAAGCTTTATCAACTGGCTTTGAGGTAACTCTATTCCATAAGGAATCTCATATAAGACTTTTTAAAAAGCTGAGGCCAGCCATAGGTTTGTATCCTCAAGTACATATGAGATGTGTAAATTCCTTTTCTCTTGAGATCCCAAGATAACCCTGGGCTCCTGGGCCTGTTCGAAAGTGACATTCTTGGCCAGGTGCTGTGGCTCATGCCTGTAATCCCAGCATTTTGGGAGGCTGAGGCAGGCAGATCACCTGAGATCAGGAGTTCTAGGCCAACCTGACCAATGTGGTGAAACCCTGTCTCTACTAAAAATAGAAAATTGGCTGGGCATGGTGGTGCACCTCTGTAATCCCAGCTACTTGGGAGGCTGAGGCCGGAGAATCGCTTGAACTTGGGAGGCAGAGGTTTCAGTGAGCCCAGATCACACCACCGTACTTCAACCTGGGTGACAGAACTTGATTCTGTCTCAAAAAAAAGAAAAGAAAAAAAGAAAGTGACATTCTTTACTTATCACACGTCAGGAACCCTGCAAAGGGGCTGTGTAGACAAGGTATGAGGCCAGTTTTCCCAAGGGGCTTTTATTGACTTTATAAGTCAAATTTGATTCTTCTTTTTTTTCAACATGTTGGCCAGGCTAGTCTCGAACTCCTGACCTCAGGTGATCCGCCCACCTTGGCCTCCCAAAGTGCTGGGATTACAGGTGTGAGCCACCACACTGGGCTAAATTTGATTCTTTAAAGGAAAGTACACTATTCCAGTCAAAAGCCTTGGTAAACTAACCAATTTATCAAATTGTATCCTGTTGCAAAAGAAAATAGATTCTTATTGCACTTATGTAAATAACCATATTGCCATAAATTAAGAATACTCATAAATAGCCTCCAATTTCTGGAGAAATCAGGTAGAGAGAAACAAATATGTTTCAAATTTTGTTCACAGACGTATACTTTACTCAATTGTTACAAACTGTAAATAGCTTAAAAGCTTTCTTGAAAAAAAATAAAACAAAGGATCAGCAATGTTTTAAGCAAAAAATCAAAAAGATTGTTCCATGCAATTAACTCTTGTTCTGCTTGGTATTGATGAACATTTCAGCTCTACATGAGAGTCCTGAAAATTTTTTCTCTATTCTAATGTCACAGTCTTCAAAGTTGTCAGAAACCCACATTCAAGAGCACCTGTTAAGAGTTCTATAGTTGACTATAAAACCACCTTTTGAAGAGCACCAAAACAAGACAGCAATTGTCTATGAATGGCAAATTTCTTAGGGCAGCCTCTATTAAAGCCACAATTGACTAAGAATTTTGGTTACTTCTGTGGCATACAATAATTTACATAACAATTATAATTACTAATAACATACACTAAGTTGTATGAGAATTATAGGAGTTTCCTGTAATTTTTAACACATATCAATAATGTATTTATACAAATACAGCACAAAGAAAGCCAAATACCATTTCATATTTGACAATGCTTCCTATATGATTTTTATACCAAATAAGACAAATTTCACTGTTGCATTAGTGCATTACTGATGTTAAACCCAATTCTTAACAAAACCATATAGACAAATGTATTTAATGTTAATCAGTTTGACCTTAAGATAAGATTCACATAAATCTTTTTTATAACCTTTACAATTTTTGTTAAGAATTAGATCAGTGCTCTAAGAGAAACCTGTTCTGCTTTTATTCCAATGCTCACTTTACAGAAAAATTGAATAATAGCCCTTTAACTTTAGGCAATAAGTTCACACACAGATTCTTTTTTTTACAAGATTAACTTTTCACAAACCTTCCACAACTTGTTTAAATTTTCAGCTTTATCTTATCTAACTTAAAGCAATGTTTTAATTATTTAGGCAAAGCAAAAACACATTCCCATGACTTCTTATAATCGTTTACCAAAACACATTTCACTTTCTTTATACACTTTGCATGTAAAGTGGTTTCTTCAGTAGTCTCAATTACATGTTATGTTTTTATGTACTAAGTGTCAAGCCTAGGACATCAAACAGAAGTGCAGGTAAAGACTGACTCTTTCCAGCATAGCAGGGGGCATAGCTCTCCACATGTCCCCAGGTCTTATCTAGAATCTAATGCTCCAACGTAGGTAAACTGAATAATTTCTTAAAGTCAAAGAAGCAGTTTATGGCCTTAATGCTTTTAGCAAATCTAATATCTGACCTGCCTAATTTAGATCAAATGTCTAAGTTTTGAAGACATTTTAATTTTACCTATGATCTTTAAAACTTTTATTTCCCCAAAATTACTTAAGCCATGTGAACTAAAAGGCATTACGCTTTTTATTTTTCTGATAAAATGTTTGATTTAAGCTCTTATTTTTTCTTTTCTTTTCTTTTCTCTTCTTTTTTTGAGACAGAGTCTCACTTTGTCGCCCAGGCTGGAGTGCAGTTGCACAATCTCAGCTCACTATAACCTCCACCTCCCAAGTGCAAGCAATTCTCTGTCTCAGCTCCCAAGTAGTTGAGATTATAGGTACCTGCCACCATGCCTGGTTAATTTTTAGTAGAGATGGGGTTTCACCATCTTGGCCAGGCTGGTCTCGAACGTCTGACCTTGTGATCCACCCACCTCAGCCTCCCAAAGTGCAGGGATTGCAGGTGTGAGCCACCATCCCTGACCAGCTCTTATTATTTCTAAACCAATTAATCAAAGCTCTTCTATGTCACACACATAACACATATAAATATACAGACAGACAATCCAGTAATTGTAAGAGTTCTCATTTACCACTTTTTTTTTTTTTTTTGAGACAGAGTCTCACTGTTTCACTCAGGCTGGAGTGCGGTGGTGCAATCTTGGCTCACTGCAACCTCTGTCTCCCAGGTTCAAGCAGTTCTCCTGCCTCAGCCTCCAGATTAGCTGGGACTATAGGGCTACAGGCATGTGCTACCATGCCTGGCTACTTTTTTGTACTTTTAGTAGAGATGGGGTTTTGCTGTGTTGGCCAACTCCTGGCCTCAACTGATCTACCCTCCTTGGCCTCCCAAAGTGCTGGGATTACAGGCCTGAGCCACCACACCCACCCCATTTGTCACTTTCTTAGATTACTGGCTTCAGGGTGGAGCCCTTAGAGAAATGAGGCCAGGAAGGCATGCAGTTTCTAGGGCCTAATAACCAGGCACAGCTGGAAGGCAAAAATAGATCTCCAGAAATTAAGGGTCCCATTTTTTTTTTTTTGTCTCCAACATGGACAGAAAAGGGTCCCATTTTTATACCAGATCCTGGATCTCCAAAAAAGAGGGAATCAACCCATTTCCCATAGGAATCTTATCTCTCAGTGGAGGGATATCCCCATACCTTCCAGGTGGCCAGGAGCATGCTTCTCTGATCCAAATGTGCAGAGTCATATATCCCCCCCATAACTGCCATTAGCCATCCATAAAAGTATATCTCCTACCTAGTTATTACATACCAAAGCTCTCTCATAATGCAAAGTAATATCTGATACCCCTAAAAGTAAAAAACATCAGGTAGGCTAGGCACGGTGGCTCATGCCTGTAATCCCAGCACTTTGGGAGGCCAAGGCGGATGGATCATGAAGTCAGGAGTTCAAGATCAGCCTGACCAAGATGGTGAAACCCTATCTCTACTAAAAATACAAAAACTAGCCAGGTGTGGTGGTGGTCACCTGTAATCCCAGCTACTCAGGAGGCTGAGGCACAGAATTGCTTGAACCCAGGAGGTGAAGGTTGCAGTGAGTCAAGATCACACCACTGCACTCCAGCCTGGGCGACAGAGCAAGATTCCATCTCAAAAAAAAAAAAAAAAATCAGGTAATGCAATGCAAAACAGAGCATAGTCTTAGATTTTGAGAGGAATCTATCCACTTTTGATTCCTGGGTTCCATGAGGAAAACAGAGGTTTTTCCCAAAACAGCGTCTGTGGCACCTTTTCTGTTTTTCCCAGGGAGTCCCAAGCTGTTAGAGCTTGCATATCAGCTTTTAATTAAGCAGGCTTTTAACCAAAGCACTCTAAAAAAAAAAATCCTTTTAAATTTCTTATTACCAGACTCTAGCCAGACTAAACAGCCAATATTTCTGGCTCAGATAAAGGAAAATTCAAGACAATTCGTGAAGGGGAAGATAATCAACAAATGGTAAAGGCAATACAGATATCAACTCAGAAAGGACTCATTCCCAAAGCCAGGAGTTGAACCCAGGCCATCATTGTAAAATGACAAAACCTTAGTTGCTGAGCTACAGCACTGGGCAATTCTCATTGCTCTTCCCAGGAGGAGTCTAAAGCAGCCCATTGTGAACTTGCAAAGGCTTTTAACTGCTCAAGATAATTTTTAAGGCTAACTGACATGAACCCAAAAAATCCCTTTCCCTGAATGGTGGAGACCAGGAGGAAGTACTGCCATGTGGTTACAAGGTCAAGTTCCCAAGGACATTTTTCAACATGTGGTCTCCGGGCAAGATGGTCACCCTTAGTAACAGAAAAGATAAGAAAGGGAAAGGAAAGAGAGAAAAGCATTGCTTGCGGCAGGGTGGGGAAGGCGAGGCACCCCAGGAAGCCAGAGAAAGACCCACCCATCCGAGAAATGCTGAATTAAAGGTTCAGGCAGCCGCTTGTCCATTGCGAAGGGATCTTTTCTAGCAGTCCCATTAACTCTTAAGCTTTCCCTTTTGGGGAGGAAACAGCTCTCCATGTTCCATATTCCTGTACGTGCCTAATCCTGTCACCAATAATCCTTAGCAAAGAGGGCAAGACAGATTAATTTGCAGAGAATAGCAGTTAACATCCTATATGCCAAACCCGTTCTTAACTGAGAGGGACTTTACTGAGGTGGGGAGCCTCTAACTCCCTAAATTTTAGAAAGAGCTTTAACCTTCCTGAGTTGAGACTTTAACCCAAGTTCAGCGAAGTGTCCTTACTTATCCTTTATTTATTGATTGATTGATATGGATTCTTGCTCTGTCAGCCAGGCGCACAGGTTGGAGTACAGTGGCGCGATCTTGGCTCACTGCAACCTCTGCCTCCTGGGTTCAATCGATTCTCCTGCCTCAGCCTCCTGAGTAGCTAGCATTACAGGCATGTGTCATCACAACTCAGCCATTTTTTTTTTTGTAATTTTAGTACAAACAGGGTTTCACCATGTTAGCCAGGATGGTCTCGATCTCCTGACCTCGTGATCCACCTGCCTCAGCCTCCCAAAGTGATGGGATTACAGGCGTGAGCCACCTCTTAAAAAAAGGTAAGTACAGCCGGGTGTGGCAGCTCACACTGTAATCCCAGCACTTTGGGAGGCCGAGGCGGTGGATCACCTGAGGTCAGGAGCTCAAGACTAGCCTAGTCAACATGGAGAAACCCTATCTCTACTAAAAATGAAAATTAAAAAAAATTAGCCGGGCCTGGTGGCACACGCCTGTAATCCCAACTACTCGGAAGGCTGAGGAAGGAGAATTGCTTGAACCCAGGAGGTGAAGGTTGCAGTGAGCTGAGATTGCGCCACTGCACTCCAGCCTGCACAACAGGAGCAAGACTCCACCTAAAAAAAAAAAGGAACGTTTAAATTTCTCTGTCTTAGGAGAGACTCTGACTCCCCTAAGTTGGGCCCCTAACCCAATCCCATCCTTTACCCAGGTAAATGCACCCCACTTACCCAAAGGCAGCCAATCAGTGCTGCAGTCTATTTTCTTTGGGTTGGGGGTCTCCTCAGTGTCATCCCTTCCATGGTTTACCAGAAAGATGTACCAGAAAGGGATCCCAATTCAGACCACAAGCATGAGAGAGGGTTCTTTTTTTTTTTTTTTTCTTGTCGCCCAGGCTGGAGTGCAATGGCACGATATCAGCTCATTGCAATCTCAACCTCCCAGGTTCAAGCGATTCTCCTGCCTCAGCCACTGAAGTAGCTGGGATTACAGGCACCTGTCACCATGCCCCACTAATTTTTGTGTTTTTAGTAGAGATGGGGTTTCATCATTTTGCCCAGGCTGGTCTCAAACTCCTGACCTCAGGTGATCCACCTGCCTCAGCCTCCCAAACTGCTGGGATTACAGGTGTGAGCCACTGTATCCAGCCAGGGTTCTCGGATCCTGTGCAGGAAGAATTCAAGGCGAGTCCATAGCAAGTTTATTAAGATAGTAAAGAAATTAAGAATGGTTACTCCACGGGCAGCGCAGCCAGCCCCATATTCTATCTCTTGACAGCAATAACCTCTATCTCCTGCAGAGTCATTCACTTTCCATTCTGTTATGAGATCTTTGCCTGTTTCTCCCTAGAGTATAAGCCCCTTGAGAATAGGGACTTAGTCCATTTTAATCACAATCTTATCTCAGCACCAAGAGCAGGATGGCGTGGTGAGGGCAACCAACTGGTTTCACTGAACAAATTCAGGGCTAAGTCGGAATCCAAATGCAGGTCTTGCAACTACCTAATGGGTTCACCTTGCCTACTGCCTAGATAGAGCCAATTCATCAAGACAGGGGAATTGCAATAGAGAAAGAGTAATTCACATAGAGCCGGCCATGTAAGAGATCAGAGTTTTATTATTACTCAGATCAGTCTCTTCGAGCATTCCGGGATCAGTTTTTAAGGATAATGTGATGGGTAAGGGGAAGCCAGTGAGCTAGGAGTGCTGATTGGTCAGGTCAGAAATGAAATTGGAGGGAGCTGAAGCTGTCTTCCTGTGCTAAGTTAGTTCCTGGGTGGGGGCCACAAGATCAGATGAGCCAGTTTAGCAATCTGAATGGTGTCAACTGATCCATCAAGTGCAAGGTCTGCAAAATATCTCAAGCACTGAGGTTAGGAGCAGCTTAGGGCAGAATCTTGTAGCCTCCAGCTGCCTGACTCCTAAACCATAATTTCTCATCCTGTGGCGAATTTCTTACTCCTTAAGGCAGTCTAGTCCCCAGGCACGAAGGAAGTTTGTTTTGGGAAAGGTCTGTTACTGTTTTTGTTTTAAACCATGAACTATAAACTAAGTTCCTCCCAAAGTTAGTTCAGTCTATGCCCAGGAATGAAGAAGGACCGCTTGGAGCTTAGAAGCAAGATGGAGTTGGTTAGGTTGGATCTTCACTGGCTCGGTCATCATTTTGCAAAGACAGTTTCAGTCTGCCTGATGCTGAATGGCTGCTTTTTCCATCCACCATCCTACTAAAGGAGCACATTGAGGTTATGTGATAGAAGGAGGCTGCAGAGCCAGCTGGAGTCTGCTCAGGATTTCAACCCAGGTCCTCCAGTCCCAGGCTCCCCTGGGGGAGTCCCTAGTGGGTGGGGCTGCAAAAGAGTTTGCCAAACACCCATGCTCCTTCCTCCTATCTCCTGCCTGGAAAGTTCAAACAAGGGGATTTGAGGGAATAGTAGATATCTGAGATATTTCTGGAAGGCAGCTATGCTCGCCACTATACCACCAACATGACATCTGGGATATTTCTGAGCATGGCAGCAAAACCCATTCAAAGTTCTCCAGTAGGGTAAGAGTTACTAATGGGGCCAGTCCCTGTATAAAACCCTTGACCAGCTTGGACTGAAGGCGAGTATCCAGTGCCAGGCCTACAGTCACAATCAGATAGGTCTGTGTGTTCCTCACCAGCTCCCAGGGGATTCTGGTCACCATGGAAACTAGGCCCCTGGGATTCCTTCTAAGGACATCTTTGGACAGCATCCCACCAGCCCAGTAGCCCCTCCTGCCCAAACTGGCCCTGGGGAGAGGCTCAGAGTGCCTGGGATATCTAGGATTTCAGGGCTGACCTGCTGACCCAGTTTCGGATCAGGATTCCAAGAAAGGAGAGATTGCCAGGATTTGCACATTTGGCAGGGGGATGTGGGTGGCTGGAACCCTGTGCTCAAGGCTGGAACATGAGCGACTGCAGAGTCGCTAATCCGGAGCTACAAGGGACCTTGAGCATCAACTCATCTAACGTCTTGTTCAGATAGGGAGATTGAGGCCCAGAGAGGGGAAGCAACTTGCTCAAGGTCGCATAGGATGTGACTGTCAGGATGGGAATAGTTTTAGGTTGAATTTCCTGAAGCAGGGCCTGAGTCTAGGATTTGAGTGAAAGTGATTATTTGGAAAGGACGGAGACCAAACAAAGGGTTGACGTCAAGCCATGTACCACAGGTGGGGAGGCGGGGACCCAGTCCTGCAGGGAGTTCAGCTCTGGAGGCAGCGAGGGTCACCTGTAATCCCAGCTACTCGGGAGGCTGAGGCAGGAGAATCGCTTGAACCCAGGAAGCAGAGGTTGCAGTGAGCCGAAATCACTCCACTGCACTCCAGCCTGGGCGATAGAGAAAGAGTCCATCTCAAAAAAAAAAAAAAAAACAAAAAAAACAAAAAACCCGACAAATAGAGCCAGAGAGGCCATAGAGAGATGGTTTTCATGCTTGTGTGCCTGATAACAACTATCACAGAAGACTGCAAAACCATAGCCTTGCACAAAGGCCAATCACAACCTTACACAAAAAGCCCTACAAGGACATCTGCCCAGCAACTGCCTGTTCCAAACTTGAACTGGCGTCACCATGTTATTGATATTTGTAGCCAAGGATAATTATTTCAAAACAGTTATGTAATCCTCCTCATTTTTCCCTTTAGAAACCTCCATCTTCCTTTACCTCCCCGAATACCCGCATAGTTTACTGTGGCATGCATATTCCCAAAGTAGTGCTCTATTTCCAAATACATTTCTTTTCTTTTGAAATGTATTTGGAGAGCCTCTCTCTGTTATTTAGGTTGACACATCTCAAAGTTGTCCTGATCAGGTGACAAGGGATCTGCCCCTGGAGGGCGTGAATTCCCAGGTACTTCCAGGGCTCCCTCCTGAGCACTGGCCGGGTAGTGCTGCAGCCCAGGGCAGTCCTTCAACAAAGAGATGAAGGCGCTGGCTGGGGTTGGGGGAGGCTGGAGTGCACTGGGAGAGGGTGGCCCAGAAATGAAGGGAGCAGGAAGGAAAGATCTCATCTGCTCCAGAGTTTACCAGCTTCTCTCTCTCGTTGTACAGAGAAGGAAACTCGAGCTCAGAGAAGGCCAGTGACTTGCTTAAGGTCACACAGCGAGTTAATGGCAGAGCCAGGCCTGGGACCAACTCTCTTGGCTCCAAGTCCTACGAGTTTCCCATTTTACTCAGCTGTTTCTCATCACACTCTTACCCTGAGCCGCTGGAAGTGAGGGAGGTGAAAGAGGAGAAAGCCCAGAGGAGACAGGCAATGATCAGATAAGCTGTTGGTGTGTCTGGCTCCAACTGACACACTGGCTCTGCACACAGGAGTGTTCTAGAAATGCTCAGAAAGGTCAGGTGCGGTAGCTCACACCTGTAATCCCAGCACTTTGGGAGGCCGAGCCAGACTCCTCACGAGTCAGGAGTTCGAGACCAGCCTGGTCAACATGGCAACCATGTATCCTTGTCTACAAAGATCAATAACATGGTGACACCAGTTCAAGTCTGGAACAGGCAGTTGCCGGGCAGATGTCCTCGCAGAAGGGCTTTTTGTGTAAGGTTGTGATTGGCCTTTGTGCAAGGCTGTGGTTTTGCAGTCTTTTGTGATAGTTGTTGTTATCAGGCATACAAGCATGAGAACCATCTCTCCATGGCCTTCTCTGGCTCTATACTAAAAATACAAAAATTAGCCAGACATGGTGGCAGGCGCCTGTAGTCCCAGCTACTCGAGAGATTGAGGCAGGAGAATCGCTTGAACCCGGGAGGCAGAGGTTGCAGTGAGCTGAGATTGTGCCATTGCACTCCAGCCCAGGTGACAAGAGCAAGACTCTGTCTCAAAAAAAAAAAAAAAAGCTCAAAGAACTTGCTGGCAGACATGCACGTCCTCCAAATGCACCAGACCAGTGTGTGCACAAAAGTCAGTGGGGCAGAAGAGAGGCTAGAGCACAGCTGGTTTTGCTCTCCATTTCAGAATCCCAAGCAGGGAGGATGCTCAGAGCCATGGCACCGTGCCCCTGATGTGTGGAAGGGGAAACTGAGGCCTTAAGAGATAATGGACACCCAAAGTTACGAGCATCAGTGAGCAGGTCCGAGTCTGGTCTGTGGAGTCCCATGTGGTCACTCTTCCCTTTGGTCCCCAGGACTGGGCACTGGCTATTTCTAGAATTAGATAACTCGTGTCTCTTCCCCTCCATCTGCCTGGCCCTGCTCCCACCTTGCTCATCTCTCTTCTAGACCATCGCAGAGACCTGAGGGCCTCCGTGCCTCTAGTGCTGCTTCTCCAGCCCAATCCCCTCGCTGTGTACAGAGCACCACTCTGTGGGGCACTTAGACCTTCTGTCTCTCAGGCACTCCCCATTTCACACCTTGCATTTCAACCCTGAAACCCTTGCAGTTCCCCCAGTGAGAACTGCTTTCTTGTTCACTAAGCTGCCTGCTCCAAGGTCCCTGTTCTTACCTGTCTTGGTCCCAATGTATCCCCAATATTTGGTCCAGTGCTTGGTCCCTACGAGATATTTGTCAAACTTCTGATGAATGTAGGGCCAGCTTCATGCATGTGCAACCTGCGCAACTGCACAGGGCCGGGGCTTAGAAGGGCTTTGCACTTGGTTTAATGTTCTGCTGATGCTGTCTGGAAGTTTTTAATAATTTGAACAAACATACCTGCATTTTTATTTTTTACAGGGCCCCCACAAATTATGTGGCCAGTTCTACTTAATGATGAATGAATGCCTCTCTGTCTTTGCACATGCTGTTCCCTCTTCACCAGGGACACCTATTCTAACCTTATTTGGTTGAGGTCCTGGCAAACTTAAGATGCTCTCATGAAAGGACAGAGGATAGAGATGTGGGCAGGGTTGGGGGGTAACATGGGATGGGAACCATCCAGGAACTAGCACTTAGGGGAAGCTGGGAGGCCTTAGGGGCAAGAAGAGGCTGGGGGCTACTGGGGCCAGGGAGAGCTGGATCTGGGGAGGAGTAAATATCCCCACCTCTCTCACCTCCCTGCTTCCATCTCCTGCCAGTGCCTTTTATAGGGTGAGTGAGCCCAACCAGAAGCCAGAGGACAGGACCCAGGTGATGCCACCTGTAGAGACACAGGCACTGCACTTTGGCACAGAGCAGGCTGAGAAGTGCAGAGAATGGATGGGGTGTGAAGGGGGCAAACTAAATCACCATAAAACCTGTGTCAAGCATCCTTCCCCTGCAAAGCCTTCCGTGGTGTCCCTGGGTATAAGGGGATATCCTCTCCCTGCATCTCCCACAATGACGGTAGTAGTAAGCGTCTCACACTCTGTGCTGGCCCCGTGCTGGATACCTACACTGTAGTGTCTGCTATTGTCTCATCTTACAGATGAGGAACCTGAGACTCAGAAAGGTCATAGCCAGCAGGTGGCGGAACTGGCATCTGGGCTCTGGGCTGGCTGAGGCTGAAGCTCCTGTTCTTTTTTATTTTATTTTTATTTTTTTGAGACAAAGTCTTTCTCTGTCACCCAGGCTGGAGTGCAGTGGCATGATCTTGGCATGATCTTGGCTCACTGCAGCCTCTGCCTTCCAGGTTCAAGCAATTCTCCTGCCTCAGCCTCCCGAGTAGCTGGGATTACAGGTGTGCGCCACCACATCTGACTAATTTTTGTATTTTTAGTAGAGATGGGGTTTCACCACATTGCCAGGCTGGTCTCAAACTCCTGACCTCAGGTGATCTGCCAGCCTCGGCCTCCCAAAGTGCTGGGATTACAGGCGTGAGCCACAGCGTCTGGCCTGAAGCCCCCGTTCTTACCCCTGTGCCATCCCACTTCTCGCCCTGGTCACCTTGCTCTGAAGAACTCACCACATGCCTGTTTTTCCACCAGTCTGCGTGTCACATGACGACTGTGTAGCAGGTTTACCTCTGTCTCCCCAGCACCCAGAGCAGGGCTGGACATGGGATGTGTGCCTGACAAATATTTCTTGACCGAATGAATGAATAAGTACAAACTGCCAAAACTCTTTCCCAATATATGCTTATTATTTCTACTCTCTCTTTTTTTCTCCTACCTTTGAGTCTCCCTCAATAATTAAGCTTATCCTGGTCTATTCCCCTCACACCCCTTTAAGGCTTTGGAATTCCTAGGCCCACCAAGGGCCACTGCCCCCAAGCGGCACCTTTGTGTAATGGCTGCGAATGCAAGCTTGAGAGCCCGACTTCCTGGTTTGAATCCTGGCTGTACTGTTGACCAGTTGGGTAGGCTCTGTGAGCATCTGTTTTCTCACCTGTAAAATGAGGATAATAATGGTGGTGGTGATATGGATGGTGATGCTGTATTGGGCACCTCTTAGGCACTTCCTCAAGATGTTCTGCCCTCTCTTCTTATTTATTTATTTATTTTTTTTTATTTTTAGACAGAGTCTCGCTTTGTCACCCAGGCTGGAGTGCAGTGGCATGATCTCAGCTCACTCCAACCTCTGCCTCCCGGATTCAAGCAATTCTCCTGCCTCAGCCTCCTGAGTAGCTGGGATTATAGGCCTGCACCACCATGCCCAGCTAATTTTTTTGTATTTTTAGTAGAGACAGGGTTTCATCATATTGGCCAGGCTGATCTCGAACTCCTGACCTTGTGATCTGCCCATCTCAGCCTCTAATAGTGTGTGGATTACAGGCATGAGCCACCACGCCTGGCCCCTCTCCTCTTATTCATTCCGACCATGGCCATGGCAACTAGCTCTGTACAGACTGTGACGAGCTTCACCGGGCGCAGCCTGCCAGCACCTGGCCTCGTGTCCTGGGGCTTTTCTAAGTCATTAAAGCATGAGATGCAGGACTCTCCTTGGTGTCTACCCCTGCAAAACCCCAAAGCAGGGGGAGTTAAAGGCCCTTGGGGTGACACCGGCCAATGCAGGCTGGGGAGTACATTCTATCTCCTTCTCCCCTTGGTCTGACTGTCCTGGGGTGCATTTTTTAACTTAGAAAAGCCAGAAAACACTGGGGTGCATTTTATAGGGCCTCTTGAGAAATACTTCCACATAACAGAGAGTTCATTCAAACACCGCTGGTGGTGGCCAGTTGGATGACACTTGCACATCACTGCCTCCTGCTCTGCTTCCCTCCTCACTCCCCCGTACCCCCTTCTCCTGCCCTCCAGGATCAGAGTCCTCACAGAGTAGTGGGCATGAACCCTGCCCTGCGGGCTTTGCTTTCTAGGGAACCCAGACTAAGATGAACACTGTCTTCCTCCAAGGGTGTGTGACAGGTGAAATAAGTTTGTTCCTGCAGAGCACCTAAATCAGGCCTTCTGTCTTCTCATCGCCCGGCTCCTCCCTCCCCTCCCCTGCATCCACCAACCACAAGGTCCCGCTGACTCCATCTCCAAAAGAAATCCAGACTAGGTCCACCTCTTTCCATCTGCAGGGCCCCATCTCACCTGAGCCACCACCCTCTCCTGACCTGGACCCTGACTGGGTCCTAACTCTAGCCTACTACACTCTGCATTCACAGTGACCTCACCAGAAAGCAGATCTGCTTGCGACACTCTGCTCTTTTTTTTCCTCCTTGCGTCAGATCCTTATGGGAGCTTTTTTTTTTTTTAGATGCCGTCTCACTCTGTCACCAGGCTGGAGTGCAGTGGTGACATCTCGGTTCACTGTAACCTCTGCCTCCCAGATTCGAGTGATTCTTCTGTCTCAGCCTCCCATGTAGCTGGGACTACAGGTGCCCGGGCCTAGCTAATTTTTGTGTTTTTAGTAAAGACAGGGTTTCACCATGTTAGCCAGGATGGTCTTGATCTCCCGACCTCACAATCTGCCTGCTTCAGCCTCCCAAAGTGCCGGGATTACTAGTGTAAGCCATGGCACCCGGCAGGCCCCACTGCTTTTAAAAAATTGTTTAAAGTCCTTGGGGCGGCGAAGCCTGACTCTCTGGTCTCTTTCCTGACCACACGCAACTCTGCAGTCTACTGCTCTCCTCTCCTGTCAACTCTGTGCCTGCATTGGCTCCTCCTAGAAGAGAACGGTCTCTGCATGCGTGCCCCTCTTCATCTGGTTGACACCGAGTATCAGCAGAAACAGGAAGCCTTTGATTTAATTTCTCTTTTTTTTTTTTTTTTTTTTTTAGTCGGAGTCTTGCTCGGTCGTCATGCTAGAGTGCAGTGGCCCAATCTCGGCTCACTGCAACCTCCACCTCTTGGGTTCAAGCGATTCTTCCGCCTCAGCCTGCCGAGTAGCTGGGACCACAGGCACGTGCCACCATGCCCGGCTATTTTTTATATTTTTAGTAGAGACGGGGTTTCACCATGTCGGCCAAGAGGGTCTCGATCTCTTGACCTCGTGATCCGCCTGCCTTGGCCTCCCAAAGTGCTGGGATTACAGGCGTGAGCCACTGCACCCAGCGATTTAACTTTTCGTTAAGAATTTTTTTTTTTTAATTTTGAGAGAGTCTCACTCTGCTGCCTGTCAGGCCTCCAAGTCCAAGCCTGGCCATTATAGCCTTGGTGACCCGCACCTACACCTCTGGATGGTCCCCAGGAGCCAGGAAGTCTGAAGTAACCACGAGTAACCAAGTGGCCACAGGAAGAAGTGAAACAACTTGTTCCTGCCTCAGTTAATTGCTCTGCCTCTGCAACCTGCAACCACTGTTCCTGCTCAGCCTTGCAAAAATTTCCTCCTGGACGCTGAGTTTCTCAAAGACCCCACCCCTGTAAATATGTAATTTATGGCATCTTCCCCTCTGCTTGCAACTAATACCCTCCACCCTTATGTTCATGCCTGTTTGTAATAAATAACCTCTACCCTTGTAACCATGTATCCCGTGACGCCCTTCCCCTCCCCAAGATAAATTACCACCTTTAACTGATCATTTGCCCGTCTATGTAACCAGTCCCCTTTCCTACCGCCTTTGCCTAACTCCTTTTTTGGACTTGGCCCGCTTGCACCCAAGCACTAAATAAACAGCTTTGTTGTCTGCACAAAGCCTGCCTGGTGGTCTCTTTACACAAGTGACGCACCTGACATTGCCTATGCTGGGAGTGCGGTGGCACAGTCTTGGCTCCCTGCAGCCTGGACCTCCTGAGCTCAAGCAATTCTCCCGCCTCAGCCTCCTAAATAGCTGGGACTACAGGCACATGCCAGCAAGCCCAGCTAATCTTTTCTAATTTTTGTAGAGATAGGATTTCACCATGTTGCCCAGGTGGTCTTGAACTCCTGAGCTCAAACGATCCTCTTGCCTCAGCCTCCCAAAGTACTGGGGTTACAGACGTGAGCCACTGCATCCAGCTGAAGAAAGTTTTCTTCTGAGACGGAGTCTCACTCTGTCTCCCTAGCTGGAGTGCAGTGGCACGATCTTGGCTCACTGCAACCTCCGCCTCCTGGGTTCAAGCATTTCTCCTGCCCTAGCCTCCCAAGTAGCTGGGATTACAGGCATGTGCCACCACACCTGGCTAATTTTGTATTTTTAGTAGAGATGGGGTTTTACTATATTGGCCAGGCTGGTCTCGAACTCCTGACCTCAGGTGATCCACCCGCCTCAGCCTCCCAAAGTGCTGGGATTATAGGCATGAGCCACCGTGCCCAGCAAAGAAATTTTTAAACATGTAAAAAATGAGAAGGAATAGTCTAATGAGCCCAACATACCCATCACAGCTTCAACAGTGATCACTACGAGGCACAGATTTCATCCACACTTCCACCCACTCCCACCCATGCCTTCCCTCTCCTCAGAGTATTTGGAAGAGAATTCTACACATCATTTTACCTGTATTTCCAGACATAACTCTAGATGATAAAGACTCCTTTTCACAAAAGCAGAACCACATCATTATCACACCTATACAATTTAATCACCGTTTCTTAAATCTTCAAATATGCCATCAAAATTCATATTTCGCCAAATTATTTTATGAATCTTTTAAAAATAGAGTTTAAATCAAGATACAAAGTCCATGCATTGTTTTTATTTATTTGTTTATTTTTGGGTCAGGATCTGGCTCTGTCAGCCAGGCTGGAGTGCAGTGGCATGATCTCCATTTGCTGCAACCTCCGTCTCATAGGCTCAAGCAATCCTCAGGTGCACCCCACCATGCCCGGCTAATTGTCATATTTTTTGTACAGATGGGTTTTCACCTTGTTGCCCAGGCTGGTCTCAAACTCTTGGCCTCAAGTGATCCGCCTGCCTCAGCCTCCCAAAGTGCTGAGATTGCAGAAGCGAGCCACCGCACCTGGCCGAAGTCCACACATTGTGTTTGGTTAATATGCCTGTGTGGTCGATGGGCTGTAAGCCCCTCTCATGGGGCCTTTAAGCATCATCCCAGGATGAATGAGTATTTGCTTAGACACACGTGAGTCTTCTCTAGACAGAGAGTGGGACTAAGGCTTGTTTCCCGCTATGGACCCAGTATCCAGTATGTGCTCAACAAGGGCTGGGTGAAAACAGGAATTTTTCCTCTCCACATCGCAACAGCAGCGCAGCCCCTTTCTCCTTAATACGATGGTGACACCGTTTTGGCATTTGGCCTTTGTATCCCTCAGGTGCATCACAAAGTTTCCGCAATAAAATCCAAGACTCCAAATGTCCCAGCGGGAAGGAACCTTATAAGGCCAGCAGGTGCAGATAAAATGTGGCTTCTTGACAGACTGGTGAGGCTGAAATGCAGCCCTCCCATCTGACACAGAAGAGCGATGAAAAGCTGTTGGAGAGCAGGCAGACTTATTCCAAGACAGAGGCTACCGGTGGGGTGGGGTGGGGTGAGGGACAAGGGCAGCCAGGGCTGCTGAAGATGTAGACAGGGACTCTTGGTCAGCTGGGCTCTGAATTCTTAGCAAACCTCTGGATCCCTAGGGCAGGTCACAGAACTGTTAGTGATAGGACCAAAGCACCCAATCAGGTTTTTCTGCTACAAGAGACTCTTAGGTCTCACAGGAGGATCTGGAGTGCTTCATCCAGGCCCTCCCTCCCCCCAGCAGCCTTGGTGGAAGCTTTATCTGGTCTGGACCTAGAGGATGAACTGGGACCTTTGACTCCCACCCACTGAGAGGCCGGCTCCTGGGAAGGCGTGGGTCAGGATCAGTTCTATCTGGTTCTCTTGTTTGCTGCCCATCTGTAAAAGCTGAGAATGGCAGAGGGCAGCCGAGTGTAGACGTTCAAGTTTTAGCTTTTTTGGATTTTCCTGCTTCTCCTGTACAGGAAATAACTTACTGTCTAAACACTGTACTATCCCATTAAATGTCAGGACTGCTGTCTTAGAGAGACCTGAAATAGTTCATGACGTTAAGTACTGGAAATCCCAGGAGGAAAGCCTAGCAAGTGGAATCCAAGACGTTCTCACGTGTTCGGAGACAGGGCCATCACCAGGATTCAGACAAGGAACGCGGAGGTTCGGTTTGTGTTCCAGTTCTGAGCCCTTGACCTCGTCCCTCGAGAAGCTGGCCTTTGCACCCCGGAGCCAGCAATGCCCAGCCGACCACGCCATGCGCGGGAGGCGACTAGGACCCCACTTGCCTGGCAGCCCAGCCGGAGACCCAGCTGCCTGGGAGAGTCCGAAGATAATGCCAGGCAGTCCTGGAGGGCCAGAAAGACCTTCTGTCCCTCCCGCTTCTCGGCTCTTCCATTCGGGAAGCCCCGGACTGGCCCGCGGTGCACGAAAGCGCGCAAGAGTGGGTGGGGGATCTGCTGCCGCCTAGGGAGACGGTGCTGTGTTATTTGGGAACCGGGGGAACCGTCCTCCAGTCTTCTTGCTCCAGGCGGGAGCAAGAAGATTCTCTCTGGGCAGAGATGACGGAGAACCGGTGCAGCCAGCGGGCGTCTCCCCAGCGAGGGTGGGGGGCGGCCATGGGGGGTGGGGGGTGGGGGGCGGCCACGGCCCGGGAGCTCCGCCACGAAGCCTCGGGGGTCTCTACGTAGCCTCCACCCACCAGCCTCGCCGGGAGAGTGTGGGTACCCGAGCGGCCCCCAAGAGAGTCCCCAGGGACTGAAGGGCGGAGGGGCAGCGCCCGGAACAAAGGCCCTCAGAGGGGTCCTGGAGAGAGCGGCTCCCCGGGGGCGGCTCCCCTCCCCTCCCCCCTCCCTCCCCTCCCCTCCCCTCCCCCCTCCCTCCCCTCCCCTCCCCTCCCCTCCTCTCCCGCCGGCTCCTCCTCCTCCTCCCCTTCCTCCCCCAAAGGCCCGGCCGGCGCAGAGCCCGAGCAGCGCCAACTTCGCCAACGGTTCCCAAGTTGCCGGGCGCGCAGGGGTGGGAGCTGGGTGGGGTGAGGAAGAGGAGGAGGAGGAGGGCTCCCGGGCCGCTTGGACGCAGTTCAGGAATCCGCTGCCGCTCGCCGGCTCGGGCCGGAGCGGGGAGGGCGCCAGGCAGGACCGCTAGCCCGCTTGCTGCGCAGGACGGCGCCCGCCTGGCGCCGCTTCCCTTCCCGCGTGCCGACTGGCCCGGCCGCGCCTCCATCCCTCCTGCCCGCCCCGGGGAGGGCGCACAGCCCGGGCCGTCGGGGCCGCCGAGCCGCTTCTACCGGGATCTTCCAAGAGGAAGGCGAAGTTGCGAGCGGATGCTGCCCGCGCCGGACCCCAGCCGCGGAGGGTCGGGGCCGCCAGCGCCGGAGGAGCCTCTGCTGCCGGGGTAGGTGGGGCACCGGTGTCCCGGAACTGCAGCCCGGGCCGGGGGAGGCCGCACAGCCGGGAGCCCCCGCGCCTTCCGCGTCCGGGCTGGCGCGCCAAACTTTGGAGGGAGAATGGGAAGAAGCAGAGGTGGGAGGGAGAGTTCCCAGCTCGGGGAAAAGCCCAGGCAGGCGCCCGCAAACCGCTGCACCCGGATCACACCTGCCAGGTACACACAGCTCATCGCCACTCATGCCCGGTACACCGCGCAGGCCGGTCTGCGCACACCCACACCGGCCAGGCACGTGCCACACACCGAAATGCACACTCCTTGGAGCACTGGGAGATGTGGCCTCCACACCAGGCACGTCCTCACACTCCTCCAGCACATCCACGGCCTTTGTCTGCTGCTCCCGCAGCCCCCAGGGAGAGGGAGCCCCCAAAGCGCAGCGGGCCGGAGAGAGGCTGCCTGGGCTTTGAAAACTCGTGGCCAGAACCTCGAGACCAAGGGTGGGGGGAGCAGACGTTGCAGTCGGTTCTCTGGGTTCAGCAGGAGCTGATTTGGTATGGAAACTCAGTGTCTGGGTGATGTGTCTGGGTGTGCGAAGCCCTTCCGGAGGCGAGGCCCGGAGACAGGAGGGAGTGATTCATAAACTCGAAGCCGGCGTGCCAGGGTCTGTGAGCAGAGGAGAAGAGGCTGGCAGGCGGTTGCTGCGCTAGACAGCAGGATGGTAGCCGTGACAGTCTTCCAGGGAAGAAGGGTCCCTACCCTTCCCCCCAGCGGATGTGCTACCTCCGGGACTTCCAGGGGAATTGAGTGAGGAGATTCCAGCCCTGGGTGTGGAGGGGGGAAGAGGAGGTGGGCGGATTTAAGCTTAAAAGGTTAGGGAGAAGCTAGGGCAGGCCTGAAGCCTTAATTATTTTCCTTGCACCTGAACTTGTGTTTGGTTTCTGATGCGTGGTGTTCCTGGGCCCCAAGATGTACCAGGGATTTTGCTGGGCCTAGCATAGTGCCTGGCACAGTGGGCACTCAGTCAGTAATTGCTTGATGAAAATGACACCGGTAATTGACATTCATTATGGACTCACTGTGAGGCAAGCCCAGTGGGCCTCTGCTGGGTTGGACTTGGTCTTCCAGCAGAGGAGGGGGCCTGAGTAGCTCCTCGGATCCCTGCCTGATCTGTTTGGGCCAGTGGTCCAGGCAGTGTGTGTTCCACTGTGTCCTGTGGGCTGACCTTGCGGGACTTGAGCTCATCATTGGCCTCTGCCCCACTAAGAGGGCAGCAGGAAAAGTTGCATTTCTGTATCTGGCTAAGATGAGGTTGATGTGGGTTTTGGTAGATGGCAGGCTATTTGGCAGATTCTGTGGGATCTCCATTGAAGAATAACCTTATATCCATCAATCCTCCCATCTCCTGGCTGCAGGGGAGAGGAGTGGGTAAGTGGAGAAAGAGTCAGGCCAGGCTGCTGGGCATGTGCTGGGGGCAGGAGGAACATGGGAACGTGTAGAATTTGGGGGCAGCTGCTTTTCTTCCTGGCTCCTGATGGCCTGGCTGGAGATGGGTCTCATGAAGGATCTAGCAGCTGTGTCCTGCAGCAGTGGCTTGGCTCTGTGGTGGCAGCAGGTAGAGGGGTGGTCACAGGCCCTGTACCGAGTATTGCTGTGGGTTCTTCTGTGCCAGCTTGCATGAGTTTTCCAGAGGAGCAGAAACATCCATGTTTCCTGGAACTCGATTGCCAGTAGTCTTGGATTGAGAGTGCATGAAGATATGGGGTTGGCCTGGGCATGTCATTGAAAAGAAATGTTCCCCACCCCTGCCCCCTTGTGAAGAGCTCTGACTAGGTTCAGTGTGCATTTCAAACTTCTAAATGCTGAAATTAGCAAGGCATGTGAGTAGTAGCACCAAGGACTGTGGCCTCAGATGAAAGAGGGGATCTGGGCTTGGCTACCCCAAATTTCAGGTGGAACCTTGCAACCAGTTCCTTCCCCATATCACCTTTCCACTTTCATTATACCCTCTGTGAATCGAGAGCTCTGTATACGTTACTTAAATAAATCATTACATCCCTGTGAGGTTAGCATTTCATCTCCATTTTGCAAACTGAGGATCAGAAAAGTTACGTAACTTTTTCAACATCACACAGCTAGTAAGAGACAAAGCCAATACTTGTGTGTGTGTGTGTGTGTGTGTGTGTGTGTGTGTGTGTGTGTGTGTGTTTAGACAGAGTCTCACTTTGTCGCCAAGCTGCAGTGGCAGGGTCTCTGCTCACTACAACCTCCGCCTACCAGGTTCAAGTGATTCTTCTGCCTCAGCTTCCCGAGTAGCTGGGACTACAAGCTTGTGCCACCAAGCCCCGCTAATGTTTGTATTTTTAGTAGAGAAGGATAATCTTAATCTCTTCACTTCGTGATCCGCCCACATTGGCCTCCCAAAGTGCTGGGATTACAGGTGTGAGCCACTGTGCCCAGCCATGTTTTTTTTTTTTAACTTGATGTTAGGTTCAGGGGTACATATGCAGGTTTGTTACATAGGTAAATTGCATGTCATGGGGGATTGGTGTACAGATTATTTCATCACCCAGATAATAAGCATGGTAGCCAATAGATAGTTGTTTGGTTTGGTTTTGTTTTCTTTTGTTTGTTGTTTTGAGACAGGGTCTCTATTGCTCAGCAGGAGTGCAAAGGCACAATCACTGCCACTCACCAAAGCCTCGACCTCCCAGGCTCAGGTGATCCTCCTGCCCCAGCCTCCCAAGTGGCTGGCAACACCATGCCTGGCTAATTTTTTTATATTTTTGTAGAGACAGGGTTTCACCATGTTGCCCAGGCTGGTGTCACACTCCTGAGCTCAAGCGATTTGCCTCCCTCAGCCTCCCAAAGTGCTGGGATTACAGGCCTGAGCCACTGCACAGGCCCATGATAGGTAGTTTTTTATCTTCACCCTCCTCCCTCCCTCCACCCTCAAGTAGGCCCTGGTGTCTGTGGCTCCCATCTTTGTGTTTAGGTGTACTCAGTGTTTAGCTCCCACTTCTAAGTGAGAACATGCAGGTTTGGTTTTCTGTTCCTGTGTTAGTTTGCTCAGGACAATAGCCTCCATCTCCATCCATATTGCTGCAAAGGACATGATCTTATTCATTTTGTGGCTGCATAGTATTTCATGTTGTGCATCTATCACATTTTCTTTATCTAGTCTACCGTTGATGGGCATTTAGGTTGACTTCATGTTTTCAATATTGTGACCAGTGCTGTGATAAACATATGTGTGCATGTATCTTTACGGTAGAACAATTTATATTATTTTGGGTATGTACCTAATAATGGGATTGCTTAGTGGAATGGTAATCCTGCTTTGAGTTATCTGAGAAATCCCCAAACTGCTTTCCACAATGGCTGAACTAATTTCCATTCCCACCAGTAGTATACAAGCGCTCCTCCTCTCCTCTCCTCCCCTCCCCTTCCCTCCCCTCTTGTTTTTTTTTGAGACAAGGTCTTGCTCTGTCGCCAGGCTGGAGTGCAGTGGTGGGATCTCGGCTCACTGCAGCCTCTGCCTCCCGGGTTCAAGCGATTCCCCTGCCTCAGCCTCCTACGTAGCTGGGACTGCAGGCACACACCACCATGCCCGGCTATTTTTTTTTTTTTTTTAATATATTTTAGTAGAGACAGGGTTTCACCATGTTGGCCAGAATGGTCTTGATCTCCTGATCCACCTGCCTCAGCCTCCCAAAGTGCTGGGATTACAGGTGTGAGCCACCATGCCTGGCCAGCACTCCCTTTTCTCCACAACCTGGCCAGGATCTGTTATGTTTTGACTTTTTAATAATAGCTATTCTGACTAGTATGGGATGGTATCTCATTGTGCTTTTGATTTGCATATTTCCAATGATTAGTGATGTGGACCATTTTTTCATATGCTTGTTGGCCACATGTATTTTTTCTTTTGAAAAGCATCTGTTTGTGTCCTTTGCCCACTTTTTTTTTTTTTTTTTTTTGAGATGGAGTTTCACTCTCGTTGCCCAGGCTGGAGTGCAATGGTGCAATCTCAGCTCACCGCAACCTCTGCCTCCCAGATTCAAGCGATTCTCCTGCCTTAGCCTCCCAGTAGCTGGGATTACAGGTGCATGCCACCATGCCCAGCTAATTTTGTATTTTTAGTAGAGCTGGGGTTTCTCTATGTTGGTCAGGGTGTCGAACTCCTGACTTCAGGTGATCCGCCAGCCTCAGCCTCCCAAAGTGCTGGGATTACAGGTGTGAGCCACCACGCCTGGACCTTTGCCCACTTTTTAATGGGATTGTTTTTTGCTTGTTAACTTGTTCAAGTTCCCTATAAATTCTGGATATTAGACTTTTGTTGGATGCATAGTTCGCAAATATTTTCTCCTCTTCTGTAGTTTGTCTGTTTACTGTTGATAGTTTCCTTTGCTATGTAGAAGCTCTTTAATTAGGTCCCATTTGTCAATTTTTGTTTTTGTTGCAATTGCAAAGCCAGTATTTGAATCTGGATGGTCTGACTCCAGAACCCACCCTGTCTCCACCATGCCAGGCTGTCTGCAAGGTCCTTATTGGTTCTCCATGGCAACAGGGAAACAGCACTGAAGCTTCTTACTAACGTGGTCCCAGAGCCTCTGCTTGCATTCCTCTTTTTCCACACGCTCTGCCGAGCCTGGATTATACCTTAGGCTGTGGGAATCAAAGGCTGGGTGGTACCAGGCTGCTGGAGCCTTCTGTGTGGCTCTGGAGTCAGGAAACTATGGAGATTTGGAGGAGGGCACAGGGAGAGATGACTCACTGCTTATCTGAGAAGTTGGGACAATGCTGCCACTTGTGACCATATCTTGAATAGGGAAGAAATGGCCAGGTAGATCAAACATCCTCAAAGGGGTTTTACTGTATTTTTCCCCCCTTTTGGTCCTCTTCAGGGTTATCTATTACCTGGGGAGATCAGCCCTTACCTGACACTTCCTATTGTCATTTACCTGGTGAACATAAGGGCCCATGTCACAGCTGCCCTTCCCACCCCGCCACATGCTCTGGAGTGCTGAACTCCTCAGCAGCTCCTAGTCCACAGGAGAGAAGGATGGGGCACAGCCTGTGCAGCCAGGGGAGGTGATAACCACACTCCCATCTGGTCCCCAGCTCTTGCTTTTACACCCACGCCCCACGGGGAGACAGTGGTTCTCCACTGGCCCTATGTACAGATGAGGACATGAGACTCAGAGAGGTGCAGTGGATGCCCAAGGTCACAAAGCCAGGGAGCTGCAAAGGCCGGGGGCAGCTGTGTTTTCAGTTGGCGTGGTATTCTCTATCCCTGCCCCCCAAGAGCTGAGACCGGTTACCCCTGCTGGAGCAGGGTCCTCACTGCTCCACCCACACTCATCTCTGCTCTGAGAGCCCCGATACAGGTGTCCATAGAATGGGAAAGGCTGGCACTCTCCAAAAGACGAAAGGAGCATTGACTGAGCACTGCCCAGCTGGTCCCTGCCTGCCTTCCACGGGAAGCCCACCTGGGCGAGTCCTGCCAGCCTTCCCAGTGCTGAGCTGCAAAGAGACTGGAACCCTCTCCCTGTCGACTGCTGAGGGGACACGCTGACCAGGACACGCTGACCAGGACGGAAGCTGGGGGACTGGGTGTGGGGAGAAGCCACTCCACTGCAGGGACCGGGGCTGTCCATCTTTGTACCCCTGGTTCCATCCCACTGCCTGAGACATGGGAGGTTCAGGGGAATGTGGTCAGATGCTGGGTGAAGTTCTGGGAGGGGCTCTGAATGCTTCTGCTGGGAACTCCTAGGGCAGCGGCTCAGGTAGGGTCTTTGCTGCGAGGGAACACTCACAGAGTCTCTGGCTTTGTGAAGTTATGCCTCCAGAGAGGAGACACTTCTCCTTTTCATTCCTTAAACGGAAATGATATTTGTCACGTTTTCTTCTCTGAGGCCTAAAGTGATGGCAGAACGCTGCTAGTCCCACTCCAAGCGCATGGACTCCATGGCGGGGTTTGGAGTGGCCCTAGCAGGCCTGGAAGTTCTGTTCTGTGCTTGCTGGTGGACACGCTGGTGGACTCTGTCTCCATTGCTCCAAATCTGGCTGCGGCTCCTGGGCCGCCACCAGCGTGGAGGGCCGGGGTGGCCCCAGGAGCCCCTGACCACCGGTGGCTTTCTTGTCTCCAGCCACCCTCCTTCCTCCCCCAACACCCCACCCCCGCCACCTCCTCACAAAGATGGCTGTGTGCGAAGGGACTGTGGCTTCCCTGGGCCCTGGGAAATTTATCACTGAGGTTCCAGAGGACTCTATGAAAAGGATTTGGAGGAAAAGTGTGGAAAATAAACAAGCCAGTTCCCAGCTCGGCTTCTCCTGAATGCCGCAAGTAAACAACCACCTCCGAGGCCAACCCGGGATGTTCTTATTTGGCCTCTGTGGTTACACCTGCCCCCTCCCCGCCCAGCCCCTCCTCCTTGACTTCGGGAGCCTCAAAAGGCAGGGAACACACCCTCCGCTGGCCAGTCCTTATGCTGCAGGGACGCTGGTGGCCGGGCACAGGAAGAACATGTATGTGGGAAAGAAGACAGCCAGGGGTCCCAGCTCAGCTGCGCTCCCTCCGAGTCAGTCCCAAGCCCAGGCCCTGCCCAGCAAGCAGACGGTGACCTCCTGGTTGGTTGGTGAGTTTAACTTTGATGGTGCAGAATGATGGGGCTTTTCTCCAGTTTTGTGGCATCTGAGAAGCTTTGCTTCTTCAACATTGCTTTAGGGTAGATAGACCAAAGCTGATTTTCCCGTTATGTCTCTCCAAGGTGGGACCTACCTGTGAGCAAACCCTCATACATTCATTTACTTTGTAGGCTACCTGGACAAAAATGTCAGGTTTCTTTGCTTTGGACTGGAGTCCTATCAGCTCAGGGGTGATGGGGTAAGGTCACGCCAGTGATTTCCAGAAACTCAAGCGCTATTCTGAGTATATAATTCTCTGGAATAGGAAGCACATTTTCCATCTCTCAATAACTTCAATTGATGTGGTGACCACCTTTAAAATCAAGCACCTGGTGAGAAGGGGGAGAACCAGAGCTTGGCAGTGGAGGCCCCCACCTTGCAGCCAGGGAGCGGCTGAGGGCCCTTCAGGTTCTCTGGCTGCGCTGAGCTGAATCCACAGACCCTGAAGCCTCTGGGATCTAGGGAGTGGGACACTGCTGGAAGGTTCTGGGTCCTGCTGCTGCCAAGCTTCTGGAGATGGTGGTTGTGGGGTGAGCCCTGCATCCCGCAGCCTTGGGGCCCAGTGGGCTGCCCTGCATGTCTGCCTGTCCCTATTCTATGTATCGGGCGTCTGAGGAAAGTTCTGGTTCATAAAACGGCTCCACGGCTTAGCCGTCTGCAGAGTATGTCTGCAGTTGATCGTCTTTCTGTCGTGTGTGTGCTGTTCTTGTTCACACACGCCACGCCGATGCCCGCCTGCCCCTGTGCCAGCCCCAGCCCACGCGGCTACCTGGGATTTCGCCCTGGGCGTCCCCTCCCCGCCCCCACTTCCCCGCTCCCCCTTCTCTTCTGCCTTCCTCTCCAGCTGCCTCGCCATCTGTAGGATTCTGGAAAGTGCTAACGTGTCTGAGCCAAACAGTGCTATCTGAGGAAATATTTTGAAAACACACTGGGCCACCTCCTTCCCCACACTGACTACGCTGATTTTCAGCAAGGAATTTCCCCACTCCAGCCGCAGGGAAGGGCTACAGGTGCCTGGCTTTCCTCTGGAGACTTCCAGGGGCTGGTCAGGGACACGGAGAGAAGCTGAGGGCCTGTCCTGGAGGGTGGAGGACAGACGTGTCTGAAGAGGCCCTGAGAACAGAAACCTGGAACTGGCGAGTCACGACTCAGGGTCACCCACCAGAGGGTGAAGAGTTGGCCGTGACCTCACAGATCAGGCAACTGCCTTCTTTTTACCCTGAGACATGCATTTCCCTTTCACTTTTTTTCCTTCTTTTGCATCTGGTGTAGGTGCAGGGGGGAGTGTGCATGGGAACAGTAATGGTGAGAGCTGCTGGTATGCCTGGCACCGCCCTGAGCACCTACAGGGCGCCCCTCACCGAGTTCTCCCAGGAAGTTCCGGAGGTGGCTCTGGTTATTCCCACCATTTTACGGATGGGAAAACAGAGGCAGACAGGCTGGATAAGTTGCTGACATGCTACAGCTGGTGAGGGGCAAAGCCGGGCCCAAGCCCCAAGGCAGACTCTAGAGTCTGGACTCTCAGCCCTGCCTTGGTACCACCTGTGTGTGCGTCTGTCCCGCCATCGCTGCACTGAGAGGAGAAATGGCACACACCGACCTTCATTTTCAAACCGTGGCCAGCGCGTGCCACCGGGTTCTGGCTGGGAAGCTCTGGCAAGGTTGGTGTCGCCTTGGCCTTCTCCAGGTCTGACTCCGGCACCTGCTGGCTGCCCTGGGCAGGGCATTTTGGATCCGGCATCAGGGTCTTTTGCAAGGCCCACTCTGCTGATGCTGCTCCCCTGTGCCCTGACGTGGTCTCAGGAAGGGTATAGATGGCAGCGGGTGTAGTGTCAGTTGGCAAGGGGAAGCTGGCAGATCGGGAACTTCTGCCCCCTAGTGACCATTCCAACAAGACAGAAAACCCCACCTCGAGTGATAACTGGTCCTGCGACCTTTCAACAAATATTTATTCCCCAGCCTCACCTGGACTCGGTATCCCACATTCCAAATTGTCCGCATTTCCCAGACACACACACCCGCTCTCTGTAGCCTTCCCAGCTGCCAAGGACATTCCCTCCTTCCCCCTTTTCCCCTTGGCTTGGATGTCACCTTCTCCTGGAAGCCTGGGTGGTGGCCCTCCCCATGGCTGCCTGCGGGTCCCCCTCACCACATTTGGCCCGCTGTATTGTGATTGCTGGTTCAGTGATCTGTGGTCTGCACCAGGCAGTGCTTTCTGCAAGGGGAGGACAGCTGTCTGCCTTGTTCATCTTTGTAGCCCCCGCTTGGCAGTGAGTGCCGCTACCCGATTATGGAAGGAGTGAGTGACAGATGTGGCACAGGACCCGCAGGGCGCTGCTGCCTGGGAGGATGGGGCAGACCCAGTCCAGGATGCTCCTGTGAGGGAGTGGTTCGTGTCTGGGGAGGGTGGTGGGACTCATGGTGAGCAGGTGGGGTGGCTAATGTGGGCCATGGAGGGGACAGGGAGAGTGGGACCCCAGCACATGGCCTCTTGAGGTCATCACCCCATGGATATTGGGCTGGGATCCTGAAGACGGGCCTGAAACCCTTCCAGAAGCCCCTCCAGTCCCGCCACCTGTCTGCCTGCCTGCTCTGGATCCCTCTTTTTGGGCTGGTGGCTGGCTGCACTCTGGGCCCCCTGCTCAACCCCACCAGCAAGTGGACGTCTGTTCAGCCTCTCCAGGGTCCAGTTCCCATCCCCAAGTAACGAGGCCTCCCATAACTGAGTCGTTTCCCTGAGCAGAAAGAAGGAAGCCCTGCTGGCTGGCTGCCTCCCCATGGGTGGGTGGAAGTGTTCTGGGGCCCCACCTCCAGCCCTCAAGCTGTCTGTCCTTGCAAAAGTAGTGGGGCCCAGAATGCTGAGTTCTTGGGTATCACCTGTCCAGGAACTGCGTGCCTGTGCTCATGCTGGCACTGCAAGATGGTGGGATAGCAGGAGGGACTTTCAGGCTGGGAGAGAGGAGACCTGGGTGTCCCAGTAACCACCTTTGAGTCCCACTGTGATGAGCTCACAAAGGTGGACATGAGGGAAGACTTGGGGAAGGCTTCCTGGAGGAGGCAGGCATTCCAATGCATGAGGGAAGCTGGGCAAAGGCATGGGGATGGGAAAGTTGAGACTGAAGACAGGGCCTGGTGCGGAGTCTGGCGAGACTGAACTGAAACGTATAGGATGCACATGGAGAGAGGGACGGGCAGGATGGAGTTGTGGTTGTGCACACACGCTCTAGAGCCAGGCTGCTTTCATGGGAACCCCAGCTCTGCACTTGCTGGCTGTGTGGCTGCGGCCAAGTTGCTTACCTTCTCTGTGCTCAGTTTTCTCACTACTGGTACCCACCACATGGGGAGGAAATGGGAATAAAATGTGTTTCTATATAATTGTTGAGAGCAGTGTCTGGCACACAGGGAGCATCAGGAAGGGTGAGCTATTATTGTATAGGTATATGTTTTAATGCAGCTAGAAAAGGAAATTGAGGTCAGATCATAGAGGCCCTTGAATGTCATTCTTTCCATTCACTAAGCACCTGCCACGTGCCAGGTTCTTCATAGTCATTCTCACCAAGCCCCCTATAGCCCGGCAAGGTTGTTAGCAATTTCACAGTTGTCTCCATTTCACAGATGAGGAAACTGAGGCTTGGAGAGGCAGAGTAACCTGCCCAAGGTCACTCAATGAGGGAGAGTCAGAGACAGTAATGACACCCAGGTCTGCTGTCGCTTGAGTCTTCCCTCAAAGTGGAGATTGGAGAGACATGGAAGGGGCATCATGGGGATGAGTCCTGGGCGGGGGCCGCAGCCAGGAGCAGAGCAGGAATGTGGCAACTGTGGGTCCCTGGGGCAGGGCGGAGACGGGGAGAGATGCCAGGCGGGCCTGGAGGCCACAGCATACAGCTCACCATTCATAGCCCAGGGCAAACCATTGAGTCATTTGGGGAAAACATGACATCACTGAGTCTCACTGTCTGCCGCCCACCTGCTGTCTGCCCTCTGTGGTTCTTCTGACGACCTCAGTGCCCCAAGTCCCCAAGGGGACCCAGAGGTCCCAGGTGGCAGGGCCAGGTCAGCACCCCAGCTTCCTGCACTGGCTTCCTCTCCCCAGCCATGGTCTCCCACCCTCCCATCTCTCCCCTCCCTGCCTAGGGCCCCTGCCCCAGCCCCACTCATACATACTGCCAAGCTCTTGATTGGAATTCTGGGCAGAAGGGGAATAGCTCAGAAGCCTGTGTCGAGCTGTTAGCGTTGCTTTTCCTTGAGAATGGTGCCTGCTGTTTGGGTGGGATCACCTTTTCAAAAGTGGAGCCTGGTAGAGCTATGTGCCCAGCACTATGCCATGAGCTAAAGGGGATTCAGAGACTGACAGGCGGGTCCCGCCTTCCTGGAGAATACAGTTGTGTCTGAGAAGCTCTTTCTGTACTAAGCGTCTTTGAGCTGACTGCTTTATTTTCATCCAACTGATTGCACGAGGTAGTCTTATTTTACAGATGCCTTCCCAGAGGCCCAGAGAGGTTAGGCAACTTGTTCAAGGTCACACAGCCAGGATTCCAACCCATGACTGTCCAACTCCAGATGTACTCTTAGCCACTCTGCCATCTGGCCACAAATGAAGCCACCAGAGAACCACAGAAGATGGGATGTACTCAACATTTGGTCGATAAATTATACAGTGCAACCAGGAAGTACAGGGGGTTTTCATCTCAGAGTATGGGTCACTCCCCAGAGCAGCCTAAAGTCTGTATATCCATTTAGGAGAATATCCAGCTTCTCTCGCTGTGCAAATCCCACCCATGTGGCTCTTTGGGGTGAGAGGTTTCTTTAAATGTCTGTTGACTCTCCTCTCTGGAAGGAACACAGGGACTCAGTGGGTGCCTGTCCTGGTGCTGGTGGCCACACCTGGAAAAGGAGTATGAGTCAAGCTAGGGGCCCAGTGCCAGCTTCCTTGGCCCGTCTGTGGATGTAGATGCCAGCCATTGCAGCTGCTGCTGCAACTCACAGCTCTCTCCCATTGCCGCCCTCAGTCAGGGCAGCTGGAGAGGAGGGTAAGTGGCCAGGCCCTGTGCAGAATGATGCCCTCTCACCTTCGCAAGGGAAGCGTGATTATCCTGGCTTTCCAGGTGAGGACACTGAGGCTTAGAGAAGTTTTCTGGCTGCCTGAGCTCCCTCAGTGGGAAAGAGGTAGAACGGAGACTCAGTCTTCTTTCTGCAGGGAGAGGGCGTTTCTTCCTGGAGGAGGGAGGAGCCAGCCTGCCCTTTGACACTGGTTGGCACAGTCCTGTTCGGTTCTCTATTATGGGATTGCACTTCTGATTCATTCTGCAGTTAGCAGCTGTCTGTGATTTGGGGAAAATGACTCTCTAGGGTAGGAGAAAAGCTCCTGGAGCACTTTTGAAGCCACAGGGGCCCTCCCCAGGCTTTGGGAAATGTTCCTTCTCTACCTAGATGCCAGCACCACCCTGGTCCTGGCGGTACCTGTCCCTGGAAGGGCCTCACTGCAGTGACTGATTACCCAGCATGCAACACAGTGCCATTGCTCTCAATGGACAGGTGTTGTGGGGACACAGGTCTGCAAGCCTGCTGTCTTTAGGGGTCCCCCATGCCTTTTAACGCCTACATCAGTGTACCCCAAGCCCCAGTTCTGTGGAGTTTGTACAACTCCAGCCCCTGCCCCAAGGATTTCTGGGAAGCCCCCAGGAATGCTAATGAGGCCACAGTCCGCCCACCCCAGCCCCAGTCTCATCAGGCTTTAGGGGTGGCCATTCCCCTCTCTATAGGAGAGAGAGAGGGAACTCAAACCAGCAACTTCCCCTCCTCAGGCTCAGGCCCAGTCACTGCAGTAATAATTTCTGGGAAGCTGTCTTTGTGCTTGCAGAGAAGGCAGGCTTTGAAGTTAGACTGGAGGAGTCATTTTGCTTCCAGTTGCCCCCAAGTTTTCCTTTCTGTGATAGGATTTGTTCTCTGCCTCTGCTTAAATTCAGAGACTTGTGAAAATGACTTTTCCCAGACAAGAGGCTAACTTAAAAGAACTTTCCCTCTACAGGTAGAAAACGGGAACCTACTTTTATTTTGGTTTTAGTGTGTTTTTTTTTAACACCCCTCCCCTTGGTTTTAGTTTTATTAAATTTTTAAAAATCAATAATACATGCCCATGGCGCAAAGTTGAAAAGGCACAAAACAGTCTCTGCGCAGTCTCTTTCCCATGCTGGACTGAGACACTCAGCATTGTTAGTTTGGTTTGTGTGTCAGCTGCATTTAAATTGTCCAGCTTTAAAACAGAACCTTTCCCTGTTTCACAATTAAGTCAACCGAGGCACAACCTGGAAATAGCACTGGGCCCCTTGCAGCGTCCAGCACTGCCAGAGGACTGTTATTATGATAATGATCACGGCTGAGGCTGAGGCCGCACCCCCACAAGCAGGGCTACTGCCCACAGTCCCAGCCCCCAGCCCTGAGCAGTCACACACACAGCATGAACGAGGCCAGCCCCAGCCTGCCCCCTCAGCTTCCAAGCCTAGCATTCTCAGGCTCCAGGCTAACCCCACCCTCCCAGCTACCCCTTCAACACTGTCACCGCTTGTCTTACAGGCAGTAGCCACAGCCAGGGCTGTGGGGTCAGGGCATGGCAGGGGTGATCTGACCAAACTATGCTGCCTCTTAGCCAGACCGTGTATTTAAAGTCCCCTAAGCTTGATTGTTTTTTGAGACAGGGTCTCACTCTGTCACCCAGGCTGGAATGCAGTGGTGCAACCATAGCTCACTGCAGCCTTGACCTCCCAGGCTCAAGTGATCCTCCCACCTCAGCCTCTCAAGTAGGTGGGACTACAGGTGTGCTTCACCTAATTTGTAAATGTTTTTAAGAGATGGAGTCTTGCTATATTGCCTAGGCTGGGGCTTGTTTGTTTGTTTTGAGACAGGGTCTTGCTCAGTTGCCCAGGTTTGAGTACAGGGGTGCAATCTCAGCTCACCACAACCTCTGCTTCTCAGATTCAAGTGATTCTCCTGCCTTAGCCTCCTGAGTAGCTGGGATTACAGGTGTGCACCACCACACCCAGTTAATGTTTGTGTTTTTAGTAGAGACAAGGTTTCACCATGTTGGCCAGGATGATTTTTTTTTTTTTTTTTAAAAGAAGGTCTTCCACCAACCGGCTCTGAGCCACTGGCTGAGAAGGGAAGTCCATGAAGCATTGAACAGCAGTAACTACATCACCACCTCCTCATACTGAACCTGCCTCTGTGCTGGGCATGTGCCACCCATTCTACAGGCATCATCCTATTTCACCTTCATGGCAACCCTGTGAGGGAGCATTGCTGTCCCCGTGTGACAAAAGAGGAAGGAGCCTGGAGAGGTCACACTGTTTTGTACAGTGGCTCAGGGCTGGTCACTTGCCTGGTCACACTGTACAAATTGATTCAGGACTGGGTGAGGTGGCTCACGCCTGTAATCTCAGCACTTTGGGAGGTCAAGGCGGGCGGATCACTTGAGGTCAGGAATTAGAGACCAGCCTGGCCACGTGGTAAAACCCTGTCTCTACTAAAAATATAAAAATTAGCCGGGTGTGCTGGCAGGCACCTGTAATCCAGCTACTTGGGAGACTGAGACAGGAGAATCTCTTGAACCTGGGAGATGGAGGTTGTGGTGAGCCGAGATCGTGCCACTGCACTCCAGCCTGGGTGACAGAGCGAGACTCCGTCTCAAAAAAGAAAAGTGCCTCAGCTGGGCTTGGATCCCCAACATGTCGGGCCCCAGTCACCAGGTTCCTAACCCCGTGCTGCCAGGCTTCCCTGGAGAGTACCACAAACTCAACAGTCTGCTCCCTTCCTCGAAGGGCGACCTCTCATTCCCCAGAGCTTGTTTAATAACAAAAGTAGTAATCAGAGCCACCTTCTCCACCCTTCACTATGTGTAAGCATTGTTCTAGAAGCACACTCATCCATCATTTAGTCCTCACGGCGCTCCCATGTGGTGGGCGCTGTCCTTATACTCTGTTTGCAGATGAGAAGATCAAGGCACAGGAACTTGTCTGGTGAGCAGCCCATGTTTAAAGGGCCCCGAGGAACTGGCCTCTAGGGAATGCAGGGCTCTTGTTGTACCCAGAGGGGCGGCGCCCTGCCTTCTCTCTGCTGAGCCTTTGGAAATGGCCTCCAGGGGGCCCCTGTTCAGCACAGCTCTGTGGGCCAAGAGCAGGAGTGCTTGAGGCACAGCTGGACGTCATCTGCACCCTCCCCAGGATGGCCCCCCATGTCTGACCTTGGGGGCCTAGTGCCAAGGGGAGGTTCTTAACATACCGGTTTCTCCTTGGCCCTGGGACAGCTTCCTTCCCTCCCTCCCTTTCTTCTTCCTTCTTTCCTTACATATTTGTTCAGTGCCGGACACATCACCTCTAATACAAGGTGAAGGTGATAGGAACGGTGCAAGGGAGAGAGAGGAATGGTGTGGGAGAGGAACATGCAGTAGGAGGCTCTCCCTTCTCATCCTGGCCTGGCATCTCCAGCTGGGTTGCCTTGGGCGGGTCGCTCAACGTTTCTGGACCTCTGTTTCTCATGAAGGAGAGGGTGGAGGTCAGGACCCAGCTTGCCTGCCAGGCTTTTGTGAGAATTGGAGGTACAAAAGGGCTTTCTAAGTAGGCGAGGGTGACAGATGGCTGGAGAAGGGTTAGACTAGTCCCCTGGGGGATTGGTTCTGGCTGTGGGGATGTGTGGGGTTTGGGCTGAGCCTTAAGGGATGGGTGGGAATTGGCCAGGCACAGATTGGGGAGGGGTGGTGCTTAGGCACCCCCAGCCCTAGGCTCATGGTTGCCCAGCCCCTTCAGGCATCACTTTCCCTTTTCTGCATTTTCACCCGGAGATGAGCTCTCAGATCTGAATTCTTTTTAGGAAGTGACTTTTTTTTTCTCTTTATTTTTTTCTCTAAGGTAGTCAGAATATTATTTTTGTAATAATGCTTGATGTTTAGTATGTAAAATTCAAGTACAATGGATACATACAGAAAAGAAAGCAGCAAATCACCACTAATCCCCCAACCCTGATGGAACTGTTTCGTTATTTGGTCTGCATGCTGATAGCCACCTCAATAGGCAGGTCTACCTGGAGGGAGTGGGAGCATGGGGGCACAAGGAAAATGCACAGCCCAGAGTTGTAAAGATTGTCTGACCTAAGACAGTCTTTCCCTTCTGTCCGATGCATATGTGGCTGCATCCGATGGGGAAAGAGGGAACGGGGAACTCTCAGGCATGGGCTTCAAAACCTCCCATTCAGAAAAGGAGCCAGTCTCACTGAGCACACTCCAGCTCTACAACAGTGGCTTTCCAACTTTTTGAATAAAACCTCAGATGCAGACACACACACACAACTGAAACAAAAGCCTTATGAATCCCATATTTTGGCTGGGCACAGTGGCTCATGCCTGTAATCCCAGACACTTTGAGAGGCCGAGTTAGGAGGATCACTTGAGCCCAGGGGATCGAGACTGCAGTGTCTGCACCGCTGTACTCCAGCCCCGGCAACACAGTCAGACCCTGTATCAAAAAAAGAAAAAGAAAAAGAAAAAAACTCATGCTTATAAACTCATGCTTATCATCATGATACATGAGGCATTCTGATATTTTCTAATCTTCGAAATGCTGTTGTGTTTAAAAAAAAAAAAAAAGCTTATCTTAACCTACTGAATTGTTGGCACAGCCTGCAATTTGAGAAATGTCACTGTTGACCAGCGATTTTCAAACATTAGTGTGCATCAGACTCAACTGCAGAGCGTGCTGAAACAACGTGCTCCCTGTCCTGAGGTTCTGAGTCATTAGGTCTGGAGTGGGACCTGAGGATTTGCATTTCCACCAAGTTCCCAGGAGGGGCTGATTCTGCTAGTCTGGGGACCCCACTTTGAGACCCACCCTCCTAGAGTATTTTTAAGGCAACATGCTCCCTTGGCAAAGACCATCAGGAGATTTGCTTTATTTAATGGATGAGAATTGCTAGTCGCTAACGTCTGAATGGTGGATCTCTGAGATACTTGAGGATGCTGGTCAGGCATTGTCACTAGGCTCCTTAACACCACCCTCCTAAAATCCTGCTCACACTATTAATATAAAGTGCTGAATGTAGAAAAGGTCTGCTAAGCAAAGGGACATTTATGCCTAGCACTGGGTAAATTCCCTGCCTCTCAAGTCCCAGACCCACAGAACATAAAACCTTCCCAGTCTTTCTGAAAACACTGTTCTTCTAAAGGCAATGAAAGGCACTATTTAGCATGTAGGTTTCACCTTTCTGTTTTTTTAAAGGGAAGAAGGTAGGTCAACCATGACTGCCCCATGGGGAAGGCTATCCCTGCGGGCTCTGGTATGGGTCTGGTGGGTTTCACTGGCGGTCCCCGGTTTCCCAGCTTTAACCGGAAATTTTCCTGGCATTGTAGCACGTGGCAGCACCTTGGCCTTGCAGCCTGCCAGATCCAGAGACTGGCTTATAGCCCAAACTGCTTCTGCTCTCCAACCAGGGACTGACAGCCCCCACCCCTAGTCCTCCTCCTTTGTAGCCTTGGGGCCCCCATGGCCCCCTTCCCAGCCTCGCAGCCCTCCAGAAGCCAGCCCTCAGCTGGGAGCAGCTCCGCAAGGGAGAGGAGTATTAAATGGGCACAGAGCCCCTCTGTTCCAGTAACAATGGCCCGTTGATGACTAGATTCTGCCCAGGTCAGCCCCCTCAACTGGACTTTGGGGAGGAGAAAGGACTCCAGCTCCCACAGGCAGCCATTTCTGGGTGTGAGGTTGATTCAGACGCCTGAGCCTCTGTCTGCCCACAGAACCTCATTTTTCAGGCCCGGGTACAGCAGAGAGAAACGCCCATCCCAGGAGTGATTCCGTTCAGTCCAATTCAACAGACAGTTATTGAACAGTTCTGGCCACTGAGGTTTGGTGCTAAGTAGCTGTGGGGAATAAGAATAACCGCTGACATGAATTCAGTGCTTATTACTGTCAACCCCACCCCTGGCTGCCCAGCAGTCTCTAGGGAACTTACAAAAATTCCCAGGCACAGATCCCCCTACCTTGAAATCTTCAGGGGTGAACCCCTGGCACTGATAATTTTTAAAAGCTCTCGGAGTGGTTCTCACGTCCAGTTGGGGTACAGTATCCCTGGCCTCTGGTCCGTTAGATGCTGTGCTAAGCATTTAACTTGGAGTTCCCGATTTAAGGAATCAGGTGCTTATGGGATGCTGCAGTATGACCCCCACAGATGTCCACATATGAGCCACCAGCATCTGTGGATATGTGACCTTGCATGGTAGGGACTGTGCAGATGGCATTAAGGATTTTGATTTGAGAGATTATCCTAGATTATCCAGGAGAGCCTTGAATATAATCATAAGCGTCCTTATAAGAGGGAGGCAGAAGATTTGACTACACAAGAGGAGTGTCAGAATAATGCATGGTGAGAAAAACTATCAGCCATTGCTGGTTTGCAGTTGGCGGAAGGGGCCATGAGCCATGGAAAGCAGGCAGCCTCCAGAAGCTGGGAAGGGCAAGGCCTCAGACTCTCCACTTTCTCAGTAAATCCCTTTGTTCCTTCCTTGCTTTGTGTGTTTTGTCCAATTCTTCTTCTTCTTCTTTTTTTTTTTTTTAAGATGGGATTTCACCATGTTGGCCAGGTTGGTCTCGAACTGCTGACCTCAGGTGATCCCCCAGCCTCGGCCTCCCAAAGTTCTGGGACCACAAGCATGAGACACCGCGCCAGGCCCCAATTCTTTATTCAAGATACCAAGAACATGGACACCCTCCACCTTTAACACAAAGCCACACCACAAGTTAATGACAGGTCCCCAAAGATCAGTTCCTGACCAGGGCTCTGATCTGCCCACCGCTGTGTAGTTACTTCCTTCTGGCTAAATCCGCTTGCTCAGACATAGAGCCTAGTGGTTGAATTCATGGACTAGGGAGCCAGGCTTCCTGGGTTCAGTTCCCAGCTCTCCCTTTAACTGAGGGTAAGTTTTCTCTTCCCCTTGCCTTTGATGGGGAGGGTGACTGTTATCTGATCGTGATCTAAAGTTCTTGTGAAGATTAAATACATTTATGTACATGAAGTACTTGGAACAACAATTCCTGTTCATCGTATTAACTTCTGTTACTATTCAGCTCCTCTAGGGCAGAGGCTGGGTATCTTCCTTCCTGTTCCTAGTGCCTGTTTCCATGCTTGACCCAGAGCAAGTGCTCAGCAAATGAATATGCTTGTTTCGTGTGAGCTTTTATCACTCAGAGGTTCTTTAGGTACCTTCCCAAAAGCTTTCAGTCTTACAAATTTCCATCTTAGTTCTTCAAATCCTTCTCCTCCTCCTGCCTGCCTGGGAGCTGTTGCAAAATTGCCATCGAGCAGCCTGAAGCTTGCTGTGCCCCTTGCGAAGTCCAGTGAGCAATTCAGAGATAACCCAGATGTCCCAGGCCTCCCAGTCAGAGTGCTTGTGCTGCGCAGATGGCATGGCTCCCCCCGTCTCCTTCACCCCAAGGCCCTGCTTGGCCGACCCGCTGAGGTTGCGCAGAGCTTTTTGGGCCCTGTAGCACCACTGCTTGGGCACCAAGCCTTGAATGGTCTCACAGGACTCGCTGTCCCAGCTCCTCTCCTTAACAGAACCCACAACACATTGTCCCGCTGATGGGGGATCAGGTATCATGCCCTTCCCTCCAGAGTCCTGGCTCCTGTTTTTCTCCCCCTACCACGAAGAGGCGCGTCCTCATTTAGCCTTTCCCTCAGAGAGTCCTCACACTTGCTACTCCACATGTATAGACCCCAGGAAGGGGTCACTTGCTCACGGTTCTGCAAAAAGCTGAACTCCAGTTGAGTTTCAGTTGGAACCCAACTAGTTCACTTCTTTTTTCCATTTTTCAAAGATCTCTTGAAACTGTGCCTGCTGTTGTGGGAGCTAGTTTTCTTTTCTTTTCTTTTTTTCCTTTCATGACACTGTTTCATTTTGACGTAAGAGTAGATTCACATGCAATTTTAAGAAATTATACAGAGAGGTCTCATGAGTCTGTTACACAATTCCCCCTATGGTAATATTTTGCAAAAGCCTAGCCTAATGTCACAACCAGGATATTGACCTCATGCAGAATCCCTTGTATTGTTGCCCCCCGCCCTTTTTTTTTTTTTTTTTTTTTTTTGAGATGGATTTTTGCTCTTGTTGCCCAGGCTGGAGTGCAATGGCACGATCGTGGCTCACCACAACCTCCGCCTCCTGGGTTCAGGTGATTCTCCTGCCTCAGCCTCCTGAGTAGCTGGGATTACAGGCATGCACTACCACACCCTGCTGTTTTGTATTTTTAGTAGCTACGGGGTTTCTCCGTGTTGATCGAGCTGATCTTGAACTCCTGACCTCAGGTGATCCACCATCTCAGCCTCCCAAAGTGCTGGCTTACAGGCATGAGCCACTGCGCCCTGCCCGTGTTGCCCTTTTATAACTACACTCACTTCCCTCCTGCCCCACCCTTTCCTTGATCTTTAGCAATATTAGTCTGTTCTCCATTCTTACAGTGTTGTCATTTCAGGAAAGTTCTGTAAATGGAATCATACAGTGTGTAACCTTTTGAGATTATACAAAAGTTTTCACTCAGCACAGTTCCCTCGAAATTCATCCAAATTATTGTATGTGTATCAGTGTTGCTTTTTATTACTGAGTAGGTAAAATAAGGGACACAGACCTGTTCGCCTGGCATCCCTCCCTGGTTCACAAGAGATTCAGCAGCCCGCTGCCGCCCTGGCCTTGCTGATGGCTAGTGTGCGTACAGACAGCAGCAGCTCCCACTGTCTCTAAGAGCTCCTGGGTAGTGAAGCTGGGTGCTCTCAAAGTAGTGGCTCTCCATATTTGTGAATTCTAGGTTAGAATCACCTAAGGAGCTTTAAGTAATCTTGATTCCCAGGCCATACCCACATGAATACAATCCTAATCTGGAGGTGGCACCCAGGTTTTAGTAATTTTAAAACTTTTTTGGATGATTTTCATATGCTGTCAGAGTTGAAAACCAGTACTCTAAAACAGGTGCAGCAAATTCACAATAGCTACACCATCCTTTATCCATGATAGATGTCACAGAGCAATCACAGCACTCTTTTCCTGCAGGGAATCCACCTGCTCAAATACAGCATGCCAGGTAGCCCCTTCCCATCCGTCAGCCTTGGCCTGGAGTGGAAACTGATGTGCCCTCCTAGCTGAGAAACCGTTTGGCCATGGGCATGTCCAGGTGTGCCCGGGCCTGAGGCCTGGCATATTAGGCGAGTGTCCCTGTAAATAATGCTGGAAAGGTGGGCCCTTGATGGATAGGAATAGCTGCAGCAAGCAGGGACCACCTGGGCTGGTTCTGTAGGATCAAGTTGAAGAGGGTCAGCCAGCGTCCCTCCCCTACAGTCGAGTGTGGGGAGAGATGTACCCAAGAAATACCAACCAACAGTGCCATTGGCATAGAAGGGCTCTGGCTGACATTTGTTCAGACCAGCAATAATGCCCAGCCTGTGTGCAATCCTCCCAATTTTCAGAGCTCACACAGCTTCCCTGATGCTCATAATAACCCTGTGGGGCCAGCCTAGGCTCAGAGAAGTTATTCCTCACCCAACGTCAGCAGAGAGTAAGTGGGAGAGCTGGGACCCACTCCAAGTTTGTCCAAGTTCAGGGCCATGTGTCCAGTGCTCAGAGCAGTTAGACAGTTGACCTGTTTCCACCGGCAGACCGAGAGTGTAGATGGGCTCCTTTGTGGCCACAGATCAGCCCAGATGATAGCAGCAGACCAAGCCCCCTGCTGCCCAAGACCCTGTGGCCCCTCTCTCCTTAACCCCTGCTTCTCCTACAGATCTAGAGCTGAGATTTAGACAGAACTTGCTGATGAAAAGGACAAGAGGTTGAAGTCAGGGCAGGAGCAGAAAAAAAAAGAAAGAAAGAAAAGAAAGAGGCTGGGGTTTCTCTTTTCATCACAGGAATAAAACCCCTTCCTGCTGTCACCGAGACCATTAAGTGGGAGTTTGAGGAGGCTCCAGAGGAATCAAATTCAGTCTCCACTGTGTAGAAACAGAGGAGGCCAGCACGGTGGCTCACACCTGTAATCCCAGCGCTTTGGGAGGCTGTGGGTGGATCACTTGAGGTCAGGAATTCAAGACCAGCCTGGTCAGCATGGTGAAGCCGTCTGTACTAAAAATTAAAAAAAAAAAAAAGTTTGCTGGGCATGGTGGTGCCTGACTCTAATCCCAGCTACTCGGGAGGCTGAGGCAGGAGAATTGCTTGAACCTGGGAGGCGGAGGCTGCAGTGAGCCAAGATCATGCCACTGCACTCCAGCGTGAGTGACAGAGCAAGACTCCATCTCAAAAAAAAGAGGAAACACTCAGAAGTAGGGTTGGAAGAAAACAGGGAGCAGAAGAAATTATCCTCTCTGTTCCGTCCCTTACTTGGTCATTCTCCAGGTGCAGAAAGTCTCCTTATAAGGTCAGGAAGAAGGATAGAGCAGGAATTGGGGATCCTGGACTTATGCATGGAGAGTTTTTCTCTACCCAGTTTTCTCAGAAATCCCGTAATGGAACCATCTTTACGAGGTGCAGAACAAAGTGGGAAGCCGTGGCCATTGTATAGCCGTTGAAGCATAGCCCATGGTCCCCTCACTGCTTCCGTGGGCTTCTCCTGAGCAACTGCACGAATATGCAACCATTTCATGTTTACGTACTGCACACATTTCTGGTCAAAAGGTTGCTGATTGATAAAACTGACAAAAGCTCCAAACCCCACACAGGGGTTTGCACAGCGATTTGCAATAATGAGCATGACCAAAATGGAAAAAAATAGGGCACATGAGGGAGGAGGGAAGAAAAAGGACTCCAGGGCGCAGAAGATTCCTAGCCTTCCTTAGCCATCTCCTCCTAAAGCAGGGGTAACAAGAACCTGACACATGCGCCAGCCCTTCCCCTGTGATATAGTTGGGACATTTGTCTCTGCATAAATCTCATGTTGAATTGTAATCCCCAGTGCTGGAAGTGGGGCCTGGTGGGAGGTGTTTGGGTCATGAGGGTGGATCCTACAAGGCTTGGTGCTGTCTTCCTCATAGTGAGTTCTTGCCAGATCAGGTCATTTAAAAGCATGTGGCCCTTCCTCATTCTCTCTGTCTCTCATTCCTGCTTTTGTCATTTGAAGTGCCTGCTCCTGCTTCACTGTCCACCATGAATGAATGCTCCCTGAGGCTTCACCAGAAGCCAAGCAGATGCCAGCACCATGCTTCCTGTACAGCCTGCAGAACCATGAGCCGATTAAACCACTTTTCCTTATAAATTACCCAGTCTCAGGTATTTCTTTATAGCAATGCAAAAACAGCCTAATACACCCTATCTGTACAGACAGCAGACATCATTAATCAACCACCACATTCTTTCCCACAGAAAATAAGCCTGACAGGATTCTTCTCATTAAAGTGCTCCAGGCTGCCAATTACCAACCCATTAGCTTTTACTCATGAAGTGAAAATGATTTGCCAGGTCAGGTTGTGGTGATTCACACCTGTAATCCCAGCACTTTGGGAGGGCGAGGCAGGCACATCACTTGAGGTCAGGAGTTTGAGACCAGCCTAACGAAAATGGTGAGACCTTGTCTCTACAAAAAATGTAAAAATTAGCCAGGCGTGCTGGCATGCTCCTGTAATGCCAGCTACTCAGGAGGCTGAGGCAGGAGAATCTCTTGAACCCAAGAGGTGGAGGTTGCAGTGAGCCAAGATTGTGCCACTGCACTCCAGCCTGGGTGAAAGAGTGAGACTCTGTCTCAAAAAAAAGAAAGAAAGAAAGAAAGAAAAGAAAATAATTTGCCATCCTCCACTTGAGCCCAGGAGTTCGAGACCATCCTGGGCAATAGGGAAAGACCCTGTCTCTCCAAAAAAATTAAAAAAAAAAATAGCCAGGTGTAGTGGCACATGCCTGTGATCCAGCTACTTGGGAGGCTGAGGCAGGAGGTTGACTGGCGTCCAGGAGGTTGAGGCTGCAATGAGCTGTGATCACACTGCACTCCAGCCTAGGCAACAGAGCAAGACCCTGTCTAAAAAAAAAAAAAAAAAAAAAAAAAAAAAAAAAAAATTTGGAAACCTGGTACAGTCACCGTCTTTGTCAGGCTCCCTCTTGGCTGTTCTTGGTTCGGTTCATCATAAAACTACTGAGATGGATTTGGTCATTCAAGTAAATATTAAGCACGAATTGTGTGTAGGATGATGGATTGGGACACAACTCCGTATGCTTTTTATTTCTACTTATTTTTATAACCACTTTCTCTTATTTTGATATTTTATTTTAGTAACATGGTAACAAATTTAAATAGTAGAAGAAAGTCTAAGTTAAAAGTCAGTGACAGTTCCCACCTGTTTCCCGGTTCTCTCAGCCACTTTTGTCAATCTCTTGTTTCCATCTCCAAAGATATCCAGCGCATGCCCTGTTTGTGTGGATCCAGCCCAGTTTTTAGGCGGCTGGTAGCATGCCACACATACTCTTGCCCTTGCCTCTATCGCTCATGTCTTGAACAGTGTTTTATGTCAGCCCTCCAGAACTGCCTCTTTCTTTTTAATCATTACAGAGTATTGCACTGATAAATGTACCTAACATTGAGCTAACAAGTTGCGGTTTTTTGTTTTTGTTTTGCCTATTAACACGCATTAAGGTCATGGCTAAACTTTTGTAATTATAATCAATTTATGGTTGTATGTGTCCTTGTTGTATTCATGCAAGAATATCAGCAAGATTAGTTCCTAGAAGTGGAATTCCTGGGTCAAAGAGTGTTATATAGCAGTCCTTTGGGGCTGCTATGACAAAATATCGTATACTGGGAAACTTACAAATAGCAGAAATTTATGGCTCATGGTTCTGGAGGCTGGGAAGTTCAGAATCAAGGAGCCAGCAGATTTGGTCTGGGGAGGGCTGCTCTCTGCTTCCAAGATGGCACCTACCTGTGGCATCCTCACCTGATGGAAGGGGCAGACAAGCCCCCTCAGGACTCTAATTTAAAAGAACACTATTCGCATTCATGAGGGCTCCACACTAGTGACCTAGTCACTTCCCAAAGGCCCTACCTCTTAATGCCAGCACATTGGGGATTCGATTACAACACAAAAATTTTAGAGAGGCACCAACATTCAGACCATAGCAAAGAGTATGCATATTTAAAACTGTGATGGTTTGGCCAAATTGTGCTTCAGAAAGGACACTTCCATGAACATTATATATTAGGACGGGACAGGCTATGCTACAGGAACAATTAGTCCCCCAAATCTCAGTATTTAGCACAGCAAAGGCTTATTTTTCTCTGGTATCATATCTGCTACAGATGGGACGGCTCTCCAAGCAGCATCTCAGGGATCCAGGCTGCTTCCATCATGAACTAAACCAGTTGGAACATGTGGCCTCCACTGTTGCCACAGCCAGGGAATAAAGGCCTGTATGAAAGTGTGGGATGATTTTAAGCAAAGTGGCTTACATCACTTTCACCCACATCCTACCTATCAGAACCAGTCATATGGCCTCTGCCTGACTGTGAAAAAGTCTGGGAAATGTGGAGGAGCCCATGGCCACTTGATGAGCCAGTCAGTTCTCCAGAAATTCACCCACACAGTATATTCCAGGGCGTTTTCTTCTTCGCTAAGCAGACATATGAAAAATGGCATCGCACACACTGTCGTTCTGCTCTGCACGTCTGTGCTTTCTTTGGGCAGCTGCCCTCTGCCTTTTTCTGCTGAAATACTCACAGAAGATTATGTTCACACCCCAGACACCCTACAGCGGCCTTCCCCAAATTTCCCTAAAACCCAAAAACCTTTTGGGGGAAGGCCTAAAACTTTCTATATTTAGGCTGTTACAGGCATACCTCAGAGATACTGCAGGTTTCAGTTCGAGACCCCTGCAACAAAATTAATATCACAATAAAGCAAGTCACACAGATTTTTTTGTGTCCCAGTGCACATAAAAGTTATGTTTATACGGCCGGGTGCGCTGACTGTAATACCAGCACTTTGGGAGGCCAAGTCGAGCAGATCACTTGAGGTCAGGAGTTCGAGACCAGCCTAGCCAACATGGTGAAACCCTGTCTCTACTAAAAATACAAAAAATTAGCCAGGCATGGTGGCAGGTGGCTGTAATTCCAGCTACTCAGGAGGCTGAGGTAGGAGAATCACTTGAATCCAGGCGGCGGAGGTTGCAGTGAGCCGAGATCATTGCCATTACACTTCAGTCTGGGCAACAAGAGCAAAACTCTGTCTCCAAAAAAAAAAAAAAGTTACATTTACAGTATACTGCAGTCTATCAAGTGTACAGCAGCCTGTCTAAAAAAAAAGTACGTACCTTAATTTAAGTACTTTATTTGCTTAAAAAAATGCTAACAATCATCTGAGCCTTTAGCGAGCAAGTTGTAGTCTCTTTGCTGGGGAGGGTCTTGCCGCAATGTTGATGACTGCTGACTAACTGCTGAAGATTAGGGTGGCTGTGGCAATTTCTTTACCTTTTTTGAGATGAGGTCTCGCTCTTTTGCCCAGGTTGGGGTGCAGTACTGTGATCATGGCTTGAAGCAGCCCTGATCTCCTGGGCAGCACCCCCCATCTCAGACTCCCGAGTAGTTGGGACCACAAGTGTGTGCCACCATACCCAGCTAATGTTTCTATTATTTGTGGAGGCATGGTCTCACTATGTTGCCCAGGCTGGTCTCAAACTCCTGGGCTCAAGGGATCCTCCCGGCTGGGCCTCCCAAATTGCTGGGATTACATGCTTGAGCCACTGCACCCAGCCACAATTTCTTAAAATTATCACAACAATGAAGTTGACTGCATCAATTGACTCTTCTTTTCTTGACAGTTTTCTCCCTAACATGCAATGCTGTTTGATTCACAGTAGCACTTCTTCCAAAATTAGTTAATAATTCTTTCTAACGCCACTGCCGCTTTGTCAACTACGTTTATGGAATATTCTTTTTTTTTTTTTTTTGAGACAGAGTTTTGCTCTTGTTGCCCAGGCTGGAGTGCATACCACAAAAATTAGCTGGGCGTGGTGGCAGGCACCTCTTATCCCAGCTACTAGAGAGGCTAAGGCAGGAGAATCACTTTAATTCAGGAGGCGGAGGTTGCAGTGAGCTGAGATCATGCCACTGCACTCCAGCCTGGGTGACGAAACAAGACTCCGTCTCAAAAAAAAAATTAGTCAGGTGAAATACCATGTACCTGCAGTCCCAGCTACTTGGGAGGCTGAGACAGGAGGATTGCTTGAGCCCAGGAGTTTGAGACTACAGTGTGCCATAATCATGCTACCGCACTCCAGCCTGGGTGACAGAGTAAGACCCTATCTCTAAAAATAATAATAATAATTAAAAAAAGGACTTGAAAGTCAAAATTGCTCCTTGATCCATGGGCTGCAGAATGACTGTCGTGTTAGCAGGCGTGGAAACAGTAGTCTCCTCTTACCTGTCCATCAGACCTCTTGGGTGACCAGGTGCCTTGTCAATGAGCAGTAATATTTTAAGCAATAGGTGTCAACAGTGGGCTTAAAATACTGAATACACCATACTGTAAACAGATACACTGTCATCCAGACTTGTTCCATTTACAGAGCACAGACAGAGTAGATCTTAATTGTTAAGGTCCCTAGGAGTTTTGGGAAGGTCAATGAGTATTGGTTTCAACTTAAAGTCACCAGCTACCTTAGCCCCTAACAAGAGAATCAGTCTATCCTTTGAAGCCAAGCACTGACTTCTCTTCTCTAGCTATGGGAGTCCTAGATGGCATCTTCTCCTATACATCAAAAACCTATTGATTACTGCAGCCACCTTCGTCAGTGATCTTAGCTAGATCCTCAGTATAACTTGCTGCCACTTCTCCATCGGCACTTACTGCTTTACCTTGCACTTCTATGTTATGGAGATGTCTTCTTCCCTTAAACCTCATGAACCAACCAAAACTGGCGACTTTTCTGCAGCTTCCTCATCTCTCTCAGCTTTCCTAGACTAGAAGAGAGTTAGGGCCATGCTCTGGTTTAGGCTTTGGATTAAAGGAATGTTGTGGCTGGTTTGATCTTCTATGCAGACCACTCAAACTTTCTCCATACCAGCAGTAAGTCCATTTCACTTTATTATCATTTGTGCGTTCCCTAGAGTAGCCCTTTTAATTTCTTTCAAGAACTTTTCCAGCTGGGTGTGGTGACTCACACCTGCAATCCCAGCACTTTGGGAGGCTGAGGTGGGCAGGTCATTTAAGGTCAGGAGTTCGAGACTAGCCTGGCCAACATGGTGAAATCTCCTCTCTACTTAAAATACAAAAATTAGCCGGCATGGTGGCAGGCACCTGTAATCCCAGTTACTCAGGAGGCTGAGGCACAGGAATCACTTGAACTCAGGAGGTGGAGGTTGCAGTGACCTGAGATCATACCACTGCACTCCAGCCTGGCTAACAGAGCGAGTTTGTCTCAAAAAAACAAAACAAAACAAAACCACTGTCCTAAGATAAGAAGAATAAGTAAATAAATAAAAGAACTTGTCTTTTGCACTCACAACTTGCCTAACTGGTGCAAGGGGCCTCACTTTCAGCCTTTCTGGCTTTCAGCATTCCTTCTCCACTAAGCTCCGTCATTTCTAGCTTTTGCTTTTAAGCAACAAAAGTGTGACTCTTTCTTTCACTTGATCACTTAGAGGCCATGGTAGACTTATTAATTGGCTAATTTCAATATTGTTGTATCTCAGGGAACAGGGAGAGGCCTGGGGAGAGGGAAAGAGACCAGGGAATGGCTGGTTGGTGGAGCAGTTGAAACACACACATCAATCGATTAAATCCATGGTCTTCTATGGGTGTGGTTTTGGCACCCCAAAACAATTACAATAGTAGCATCAACAACCACTGATCACAAATCACCATAACAGATATAATAATAATGAAAAAGTCTGCAGTATTGTGAGAATTACCAAAATGTGACACAGAGACACACAGCGAGCTCATGCTTTTGGAAAAGTGGTGCTGATAGACTTGATTAAGGCAGGGCTGCCATAACCTTCGGTTTGTAGAAAACACAGTATCTGTGAGGCATGATAAAGCAAAGCACAATAAAATCTGGCCGGCTTGTATTCATAAAAACATATAAAGGCATGTGAGTAATAATATAACATTAGCTGGGTCAAGATCTTTGCCAGCTGTGGTGTGGAATGGATTGTCAGCAGTTCTGTGCAATTTCCTAGGCTCGCTGTAATTCCACCTCCTCCCTCATTCATGAAAGCACAAGTCAAGCAAGGGACAAAGGTAGAATTATAAGAACTTTGTATTCATTGCAGTTCTTTTCACAAAGCTAATTTTTTGCAAACTTTATGCTTAGCTATTCTTTTTTTTTTTTTTTTTTTTTTTTAAGTTTCATTCTGTTACCCAGGCTGGAGTGCAGTGGCTCCATCTTGGCTCATTGCAATCTCTGCCTCCTGGGTTCAAGCAATCCTCCTGCGTCAGCCTTCCAAGTAGCTGGATTGCAGGCATGCACCACAACGCCTGGCTAACTTTTGTGTCTTTAGCAGAGATGGGATTTCACAATGTTGGCCAGGCTGGTCTCGAACTGTGAATCTTAAGTGATCCACCTGCCTCAGCCTCCCAAAATGCTGGGATTGCAGACTTGAGTCACCGTACCCAGCTGTCCTGAGCTATTCTCAGTAACCTCACAATTAATATGGCCTGTGGTGTTTTGTGCAATAAAGGGCTTTACGGGCTAAAGGCTTGAAGGCTGCATGCACAAGGCATATGTGCTTGAATGAAGGGTTTATGTAAGCAAGAGGAGAACTGGAATTTGGGCTGGCATTGTGGGATGATGTCATGTAGTAGAATACCAAACTAAGAGATGGTGAGGAATTTAGTTTGGTAGCCAGTGAGGATTCTGAAAAGTAGGAAAGGCCAATGGGTTTTATCTTACACACCAACTCTAATGGATTGGCCCTGCACTGAGAAAGTTATGAGGCTATATCCAGACTCAGCTGAGAAAAGGATGGTGATTGATTAGTGATACCTGCCCCAGGCACAGGCCTGCGGGGTGGTGGAAGGTGTGCCATGTATTTGCCATTCTTATGCTGAAGATTCTGGAGCAGTATGATGAAGTCGGGCAGGGATGTCACTAACCTGGGAGACAGGAAACCTGGGTGGTAGTTTGGGTTTTGTCACTACCCAGTTTATACCTTGGTCGAGCATTTGACCTCTCTGAACCAGAGTTTCTATAGATGAAAAGTGAGGAATAATGGATAAGTAAATTGCCAAGCTCTTTTCAGTCCTGATGTTTTGCAGTTTCAGGACAAGCACCATGTTTTCTCCTGATTAGTGAGTTGGTGTACAGGACCGATTTCTTGTGAACCACTTAGAAAGAAACACCTTCCAGGCTGGGTGCGGTGGCTCACACAGGTAATCCCAGCACTTTGGGAGGCCAAGGCGGACAGATCACCTGAGGTCAGGAGTTCGAGACTACCCTGGCCAACATGGCAAAACCCCATCTCTACCAAAAATACGAAAATTAGCCGGGTGTGGTGATGCATGCCTGTAATCCCAGCTGCTCGGGAAGCTGATGCAGGAGGATTGCCTGAATTAGGGAGATGAGGTTGTAGTGAGCTGAGATCGTGCCACTGCACTCCACCCTGGGCCACAGAGCAAGACCCCGTATCAAAAAAAAAAAAAAGGAAAAAGAAAGGAACACCCCCTCAGACTTGCACAGTGGAAGAAAAGCACAAGTAGCATTGGAAAGCAAGACTGCTTTGTGTAAGACTGTGCCCTGAGCTACAGCCAGCAACATGAGTATGTCTTAGGGACAAAATCCACTGGCAATTCTGCTTGTTCTCGGCCCAAGCATTCTGAGAGCTGCTGGGTTCAGGCCTCACACCAGGACCAAAGTGCATGCCCTTCACACAGCAGCCAGAGTGGAGGAAGCCGCTGTCCTTTGTTCACCCCATACCCATGGCTCCCACCGTTCCTGAGGCCTGCTCAGTCCTTTCTGGCCATGAGAGGCCATATGGAAGGTATGAGCAGCTGGGGCCTGCAGGGCGGCTGAAGGGAGAGCATGCCCGGGGATCTGGCTCTGTTTCTGGGTCTTTCTCTAGCTGACCTGCTGCCTTGGGGCATGAGACACATTCCACCAACCAGCAGTCCTGTGCCTGGGGCAGAGAAAACCATACTCAGTGCCTGGGACAGGGCAAGTCAGCAAGTTTATCTCTAGAGAGGCGAGAGGCAGAATGAGATACCCAGGCCCAAGTGCCATCCACTAAATGACTGGGTTAGGGACATTGCCAGCTGGTGGCCAGGCCAGGTCATCACTGTCTCCCTCGTTTTGTTGGTCTGGGGGGAACGGAGACACCTCCCCACATTGTAACACTCATCTCCAGTGTACAAATCACTGACTCTGCTGCGTCTGTAAAAATAAGGCCAGTGGTTCCTTCTTGGTACCACCTAACACAGCTCAGGCATGGGTGAAGCATTTTGCCAGCATCGTCTCATTAAACTTCTCACGGCCACTGAGTATACAGTAGTTGTAAATATCCATATGTCACCTATGAGAAAACTATACTCAAAGAGGTTTAAGTTCCTTGCCTAAGATCACAGGGCCTCAAAGACAGTAAGTAAAAACAAGGAAACTGAAAGCATCCGTGGCTTCAGAGAGACTCATTGCTAACTTCATCAGACATTTTGCCAAGACTCTGTATCTCTCTCTCTCCCACCCTGTATGTGTCTGTGCGTGGGTGCATATGCGTGTATACACACTTTTTTTTTTTTTTTAATAAAATAGACTGCAACTGGAGATACTGGTGTGTCCTATTTTTTGGTTCAGCGTCAAAACGTAAGCATCTTTCTGGGCAATAAATTACCTTTATGCTGGCCTTCTGTTTTCAGTGGAGTATTAATCCAGCATCTTGTATGTGCCCAATATTCTGCTGGCTCTGGGGGGAGACCACCAGCCTACAGGAGACAACACCTTACTCTTTAAGGCAGTGCATAAGCCCATTCATTTGCTTCACAAACACTGATTGAGCCCTGCTGCGTGCCAGGCACTGTGGGTGCCGTGGAGAACAGACTGCTGTCGTCCGAGGCAAGAGCGGGGCTCCTCCAAGCTTCCTCTGTCCCCCAACCTCCCCTCACCCACAGGCATTGCTGGGGGTATTTTCCTGTTTCTTTTTGTTGTTTTGTTTTGTTTTGTTTTTTTGAGACAGGGTCTCGCAACGTTGCTCAGGATGGTCTCAGACTCCTGGGATTGAGCAATTTCCTGCCTCGGCCTCACGGTGCCTGGCCATCATTTATTTATTTATTGTGGTCAAATGTACATAGCATAAAATTTACCATTTTACCATTTTCTTTTTTTTTTTTCGAGACAGAGTCTTGCTCTGTCACCTAGGCTGGAGTGTCATGGTGCGATCTCAGCTCACTGCAATCTCCACCTCCTGGATTCAAGCGATTCTCCTGCCTCAGCCTCCCGAGTAGCTGGGATTAAGGCACGTGCCACCACGCCTGGCTAATTTTGTACTTTTAGTAGAGACGGAGTTTCTCCATGTTGGTCAGGCTGGTCTTGAACTCCCGACCTCAGGTGATCTGCCCACTTCGGCCTCCCAAAGTGCTGGGATTACAGGTGTGAGCCACTGCGCCCAGCCTTTGACTGTTTTTCAAGTGTACAGTTCAGTGGCACTAAGTACATTCACACTGTTGGGCAGCCACCCCCACTGTTGCCCTGCAGAACCCCTTTCATCTTGCAGAACTGAAACTCCCCATTAAACATGAACCCCCTAGCTCCTTATCCCAGACCCTGGCAGACACCCTTCTCCTGTCTGTCTCTGTGATTTTGACTGTCTGGGTACCTCATAGATAAGTGAGATTGTACAGTATTTATCCTTTGGTGACCAGCTTATCTCACCGAATGTGATGACCTCTGGGGCCATCTGTGTGGAGCAGGTGCTGGCATTGTTTTGACTTCTCAAACATCTCACGGGTGTGACCTCCCCCTCTACCTCTCTGCCAGCACCTCGCTCAGCCGCCTGCTATCTCCTGGCTCCCTTGCAGAAGGGACTGACTGGGCTCCTGGCCTCCAGTCCTTCCCTCTTCTAATGTATTTTTCATACCACTTCCAAAGTGATCGTGTCTTCCTCTTTTGAAATTTTAGATTTGATTTTTAAAAGTAATAAACAGATACAGGTGTATGGTTACCAAAAATTCAAACAGTATAAAAGAGAATACCAGCCTGGGCAATGTAGAGAGACCCTGTCTCCATAAATGATGTTTAAAAAAATGTGGCCAGGCATGATGGTGCACACCTGTGCTCCCAGCTACTTAGGAGGCTAAAGTGGGAGGATTACCTGAGTCAAGGCTGCACTGAGCCAAGATCATGCCACCATACCCCAGCCTGGTGTCAGAGTGAGACTGTGTCTCCCCCAAAAAAAATCAATCAAAGGGTATAAGGTGAAAAGACTCGTAACGTTATGTTTTTGTAGCTGCGTCGGCGATGGTGCCCTGCATGGCTTGCTTTCCCTGTGCCAATGCACCACAGTTACCCAGCCCGCCAGCTCTGATAAGATGCTTGCCATGCTTCTCACATGCTGGAGTTCAGGGCTTGGGCCACATCCTTGGCCATGAATCCTGGTCCATGTCCAGATCAGTTCTGAATGAGCCAGCACACTCCTCCCCAGGCTGCCTGGCTGCATGGTTGAGGGCATCCTGGACACCAGCTTCAGCCACAGCTCCTGACCAGGCAAGTGAAGTGAAGCCAGGAGGTGTGGGTCAGTTCCTGCCTCTCCACCCTGACAGAGAGTCCTAAAGCTGCTCTCTGGGGTCCTGTACTTCCTGCAGCTGTTGGAAGGGATCGTGTCCAATGGGGGCAAGAAAGTGTGCTCCCCCACAGTCCTGTGCAGGCATAAAAGGCCGAGGGGCAGCCAGGCCTGTCCTGGCCAGGGCTGGCTTAGAGTCTGTGGCAGCCCCACTCCTGCCAGGCTGGCTCTTGGCCCCAAGGTCCACCTGTGGCACTCACCCCCGCCCCTTTACAGCCACGTGTACATCCACTGATATTCAGGTGACACACATCTTCACCTTTGCCTGCTTCTACTCAGTCTTGGGGGCGACTGGACACAAGGAAATCAAAGATCGGTTCTTTCTTGGGAGAAGAAGAGGACGCTGGAGACCTGGGGAGCTAGGATGCTCTCGGAAGTAACATAGCTCCATAGCCCCAGGGCTGTATGTGGTGTGTGCAGTGTCGGGGGAGCTGGAGCCAGCCATTCATTCACTTCCTGTTCTTTCATTCCTGCTCTTCTTCACTCACTGGCTCTTTCAGCAGCCTCTGGGCTGGGTGTTTACTCTCCTGTCAGACACCACGCTGCTGACTGGGTGGCCTTGGCCTTCCCAAGCTGTCTCTGTGTGTCCCCAAGTGCAATGGAACCTGGCCTGGACAGGCCACTGGATGGACAAGCTCTTCTCATCTAAAACCGAGGCAGTTGACATTTTGAGCTAAATGATAAGAACAAAATTAAAAAGTAAAAATGAAAAATAAAAACCAAGGCAGGCTGGCATAGGAGCTCCATCTCCTTGCCCTGCTGTGCCAGTGGCCTGGGGGCTTCCACCCCTGCCTGTGTCTCCACTCTGCAGATTCTGAGAAAACTCACAAAAGAGCCCACTCCAAGGTGTTTGGCAACAAGGTTGGGGCAGGTCAGGCTGGCCTCCCAGCGCCCAGCACATGTGGAGCTTTCCCGCAGTGGATTTCAGTGCTCCCGCTCTGCCTCAGTGCTCCCACTCTGCCTCGGAGCTCCCACTCTGCCTCGGAGCTCCTCTGTCACCAGCTCTTGCCCTCCCTCGGCTCCTCTTTCCCATGCAGCTCCTCCTCCTCCCCGTGGGAAAGGCCGAGAGGCCGGGCCAGCAACAGCTGAGGCCCCCACTCCATCTCCCCCTTCCTTGCCTCACCCCACTGTGCTCTTGGCCCAGGGCAGGCGAGGGGAGTGGAGTTTTGCTGCCTGATGCAATGTCTGGCAGGGCCGTCCCTTATCACAGCCGACTTGCCGGGACCCCCACCTTCCCCAGAGGAGGCTGGAATGGGCTGCAGTCCATTTTGGGCCTCAGTGGAAGGGCCTGGCTGGAGGCTATCCAAGTAGAAAACTCGTTCTCTGGGAGGCAGCTTGCCAAGTCACGAGGGAGGCCCGAGCAGAAGACCCCTGCGGGAGAGAAGGGAGGGAAGCTCAAGCCTCACTTGCTGGTGCTCTCGAGGCCTCAGCTCAGGGCCCCCTTTTCCCACAGCGTTCCCTCGCTCACTTTTGTCTACGAATGGCTCAGGCTGTTTTCTGCCCTCCCCCTTGTTAGCCCACAGCTGTGAGAGGCTGGATGGAAACAAGAATTCAAGACCGCAGTTATGTGCAGTCCCAAGTGTGCAGTTCTGCCCATCGTCAGTGCCCATGGTGTGCAACGTGCTCCCAGCACAGGTTCCCAGCACACGCCCTTAGTGTGCACCTGTGGCCTGCGTGCTCATGCTCACAGCCTGTGCACACGTGGGCCACTCACCTGTGGAGCAACTGCCTTTTGTTTTCATGCTTTTCATATCTTCTGTCAACTTAGAATGATTATGCATCTTGCACTGGGCTCAATGCTTTGGGAAGGACATTCATTCCTTCATTCATTCAGCAAGTATTTATGAAGCATCCGCTCTGTGCCAGGTATAATTCTGGGCACTGGAGATGCAAGGGTAGACCAGACAGATAAAGCTCTCGTCTTGCGGAGCCATCATACTGGGGGAGGAGGGGCCATCAGCAAGCGCATTCCCATCTAGGAAGGGAGTAAAGCAGGGTGCCTGGAGGGAAAGTGATGGGGGTGGTTCACATTCGGTCAGGGGTCAGGGAAGTACTCCAGAGCGGGGGACATTTGAGCTGAATCCTGATTGCTTAGAAGGAGCCAGCCGATGCAGAAGCCCCCAGGTGGGGAGTGGCAGGAAGGGCCGGGGTGCGGTATTGGGAGAAGGGGCAGGAGGGGTGAGCAGGGCCTGGATCTCAAAGGTCCTTAGATGGTCTGTGTTTTATCAAGTAGTGCGTGGAGTGTTTGAAGCAGGAGCTGCCTTATTGTCTGTGCCTCCAAGAAGTTCCCACGTGGCTGAGAAGCTGGGCGGCAGCACACTTTAACAGGTGCTCCGGTGCTCCCCTGTCTGGGTGGCAAGCGTGCCCATATGTGATCCCATCTGAGGAAGCCAGGGAAGCAGAAGGGGAGTGGGGAGGCCGGCAGGAGTGTGGGCCTCGGTGGGGAGGGAGTGTGCGAGGCAGCACGGAGGGTGAGAAGCCCACACTAGCCACACTAGGGCTTCAGGAGATTGTGGACACCATCAGGAGCATTATTCCTTGGAGGGGTGGGGGCAGACGCCAGATGAGATGGCTGGGAGGTGGCAGGCAGGTAAGGATGTGAGACTGAGGGGGGACCGTGATTTGAGAGCTGTATCATATGTATCATAGTTATAGGTGGGGTAGGAGTCCACATCCCAGCCAGCACCTGGAAGGTCGGGCTGGCATCTGCCCAGGGCCTGGCACGTGGTGTGCACTCACCAGATGGTCAGTGCCCTGAAAGAACTCAGCACTGTGCTTCTCTCCCTGCCTCTGGTGTTTGCTGTCCTAGGCCAGGCATGGTGGCTCACACCTGTAATTCCAGCACTTTGGGAGGCTGAGGCAAGCAGATCACCTGAGGTCAGGAGTTTGAGACCAACTTGACCAACATGGTGACACCCCATATCTACCAAAAAATACAAAAATTAGCTGGGAGTGGTGGCACATGCCTGTAATCCCAACTACTCAGGAGGTTGAGGCACAAGACTCGCTTGAACCCAGGATACAGAGGTTTCAGTGAGCTGAGATTGCACCATTGCACTCCAGCCTGGGTTGCAGAGTGAGACTCTGTCTCAAAACAAAAACAAAAACAAAAAAACGGTGGCAAGGGGATAGACTCTTCTTTCTGTGCCTTTCTCTAACCACTCACACTAGGAGGCTCCTGCACCTCCCTCTGCCCCACTTGAGCCTGGGGGCCCCACCCCAGCTCCCAGAGTGCCCACCTGCTCACCCACATTTGGAACCCTGACCTCACTGCTTTCCCCAGAGGACAGACTTCTGGCTGTCCCTGAAGTCACTTTATTATATGATGGAAATTTCAGCCCCCAGACCCTCCTTCCTGTCCTCCCACTCCCCTACATCAACATCAGCCCCTTCCCTTAGGGAAAAAAAAATTCGTCTTTTCCAGAAAGAGGGACAAGCAGTAGCAGTGAGCAACGGTGGCCCTGCGTGCCCTGTACGAGGTCACAGTAAGATGTTTCCAAACCCCAAGCTGGAGGAGGTTGTCCCCTGTGCATGACCATCTGGAGAAAATGGATGGACTTTCGGAAGTGGGGGCTGTGCAGGAATACGGGGTCCTGGTGCAGAACAGGGTGTGTGTGGATGCTGCCGCTGCTGGTGGGGATGTGAAAGAAAGGTGATTCAGGCTCCGTGGGCAATGCTGTATTCGCTCCAGCCATAAACAACCTTACAGCCAAGTGCAGTGGCACACCAGTGGCACACCTGCAGTCCCAGCTACTCCAGAGGCTGAGAAAGGAGGATTGCTTGAGCCTAGGAGTTTGAGGCCAGCCTGGGCAACAGAGCAAGACCCTGTTTCTAAATAATACGAATAATACATACGATTTTAGTTGAGAGTCAGTTTTTCCTTTATCCATCTGTTGTTCAGAAACTGTGTATCTCTTGCCTGGCCCAGAATTGAGAGATAGTGAGGGGCCCAGACAAACTCCCTGTCCTCCCTGAAGGGATGTTCAGGGTTGAACAATTGTTGCTTTATGGCTTTATGATGAAGTCCCAGGTGCTCATGACCATCTTTGTACAGTGGTGGGGCTGTAGGGAGACCTAACATAGCCTGCGGGAGGCTGCCTAGAAAGTGGAGACCCCAAGGCTGAGGCCACATTAAGGATTAGGTAGAATTCATGCACTATGATATTTTTTTCTTTTTTCTTTCTTTCTTTCTTTTTTTTTTGAGACAGAGTTTTGCTCCTGTTGCCCAGGCTGGAGTGCAATGGCGCAATCTTGGCTCACTGCAACCTTCTCCTCCCAGTTTAAGTGAGTCTTCTGCCTCAGCCTCCTGAGTAGCGGGGATTACAGGCCCCCGCCATCACGCCTGGCTAATTTTGTATTTTTAGTTAAAACGGGGTTTCTCCATGTTGGTCAGGCTGGTCTCAAACTCTCGACCTCAGGTGACTCGCCCACCTTGGCCTCCCAAAATGCTGGGATTACAGGCATGAACCACCACACCTAGCCGACATTATTTTTCTTTAGTTAATTTTTTACAGTTTACACATACACATGGTAAAATGTGTAATGATGCACAGTGTTACACAGCAAACATAAGACTCACTCCACCTTCTCTCTCTACCTGCCCGTCCCCCTTCTAGAGGCAACCATTGTTACCAGTCCTTGTGTTTTCCTGCAGCCAGAGTCCATTTGTATCCCGCATCTATATTTTTTTCCTGGCATTTTTTTTCCCAAACGGGATCTTGCTGCATCGGAGGTTCTCCACCTGGGATGATTTGGCACCCCCACCTTCCCACCCCAGGAGACACTTAACAATGCCTGGAGATATTCTGATTGTTACAGATGATCAGTGGGGGCCAGGTGCAGTAGCTCGTGCCTATAATCCCAACATTTTGGGAAACCGAGGCAGGTGGATTGCTTGAATTCAGGAGTTCAAGACCGGGCTGGGCAACATGGTGAGGCCCCATCTCTACAAAAAATTTTAAAAAGTTAGCTGGATGTGGTGGCGTGCACTTGTGGTGACTCAGGAGGCTGAGGTGGAAGAATCAATTGAGCCTGGGAGGTTGAGGCTGCAGTGAACTATGATCGTGCTACTGCACTCCAGCCTGGGCAACACAGTGAGACCCTGTCTCAAAAACAAACAACCCAAATTGGCAATTACTGGGTAGAGGCCAAAGATGCTGTCAAACATTCTGTAATGCACAGGACAATCCCCACTTATATGGTTGAAAATGTCAACAGTGCTGAGGGTGGGTAGCGCAGTCCTGCATAAACACAGGGTCTGCACAGTGTGTGTGTGTGTGTGTGTGTGTGTGTGTGTGTGTGTGTGTGTGTGTGTGTGTGTGTGTGTGTTCTCATGTATATTCTGCATCATTCACATTTGTACATCCACCTCATTATTCTTTGTAGCCACAAAAATCCATTACCTGGATGCTCCACCGTTTTCGTTGAGGTGTTTGCACTCTTTTTGCCATTATAAACATTTATGCTATAAGGGCTATTCTTTTCCATACACATGCCTTTGCTGTGTGAGGTCAAGGGAGAAGCTGATGATTCATTAGCATTTTAAATGACCTATTAAAGAGACCTTCAGTCTCTCTGGGGCACAGTTTGTCTGGAGAGTGGATCTGGGGTCCTGGCTGCTAACCAGGGCTGAGATCCTCAAAAGTCTGGTGGAGAAACGTCCTCTGCATTCCTCGTGTACAGACAAGGGTGTTCTGACCACCTGTCTCTCCACAGGATGAGGGTGTCCCCCACCTGAAGACGACAAGCCAGGTCCTGAGTGATGCCCCTGAGCTGAGTGTCCAAGGCCAGCCTGAGGCACCCCTATGGCCCCATCTTTCCCCATGGAGAAAGGACTCACTTTGCCCCAGGACTGTCGGGACTTTGTACACAGCCTGAAGATGAGGAGCAAATATGCCCTTTTCTTGGTTTTCGTGGTGATAGTTTTTGTCTTCATTGAAAAGGAAAATAAAATCATATCAAGGTGAGGGTTGCAAACCCAAGTCTTCATCTTCCTTTCAAGGTGGGGTGGGTGGGGACAGAGAGATAATTGCAGGGCTCTCTGTGGACCTGCAAATGCCTTCCTTCAACAAGCCATCCCCAGGCCCCTCCTGTGTCCCAGGCAGTGGGTCCTGCACATGTCCTCATGACTGCACAAGGGTGAGACTTGGGCTGTGGACTCAGACAGCCTGGGTTGGAGTGCCCCGTGGTGGCCCTCTACAACTATGAAAGATTAGGCAAGATACTTCCCATTTCTGAGTCTTCGTATCCTCTTCTGTAAAATGTGGCTAATGATGGGAGCAGCGTTGTTGTAAAGATTAAATGAGAAAATGTAAAAGCATCTAGCCCAGTGTCTGGCACATAGTTGGTGTCCAGTATTTGCTGGCTGCGACTATGACTATTAATGTACTTCCTGGCCTAGAGTGATGCCTTGCATTAGCAGCACATCCCCTATAGAAGTCTTGATGTCATTGCGCCCGTGGAGAGGCAAGGTCCTAGTACTTAGGTACTCTGATGGGCAGGGCTGCCATGTGCAGCTGCCAGGTTGTGTACTGCTCAACTCCAGGGGCATGCCCCTCAAATAGGCTACTCTGGGAATGCCCCCTTACCCCTTCGAATTGGCAGCATACAGCTATGTGCCCTGGGCCTGTTAGATGTAGAAGGATTGCTTAGCCTGTTCTCCTCCCAGGCACAAGCCCTGCCAGAAAGCATTAGCTAAGATGGGTAGATCAGGGATTAGGTTGTAGAGTAGACACTGTCAATGCCCCATTTGGGTCACTGAGCAAGGACTGTTCCAGCTCACGCCTGTTGGGTTCTACTGCAAGCCCCTACAGCTCTGCACCTGAGGGCTTCCTCTCTACCTGCACACTGGTAAGCCAGAAGCACCAGGGAGTAAATGTCCCCCAGGTCCCCATCAGACTGAGCGTCGGATGCCCACACCTGCTCCTAGCAGCACATACTTACATGGACACCTTTCCTCCCCTGTCTCACTTCCTCACCCAGTTCTTCCTGTAATAATGTCCCAAATAAACGACTGAAACACAAATCCTTGCCTCAAAGTCTGCTTTTGGGGAAACCCAACTGAGACAGGCCTTGGTGATCTGTTTGGAGGACTGCTTAGGGTTGCCCAGAAGGTGCGGTCCCCAGCCAGCCACTGACCCTGGTCTTCTTTTGTCCTCACAGGGTCTCAGACAGGCTGAAGCAGATCCCCCAAGTCCTGGCAGATGCCAACAGCACCGACCCAGCCCTGGTCTTGGCTGAGAACGCGTCTCTCTTGTCCTTGAGGGAGCTTGATTCAGCCTTCTCCCAGCTGAAGAGCCGTCTCCACAACCTCAGCCTGCAGCTGGGCGTGGAGCCGGCAGTGGAGGCCGCCGGGGAGGAAGAGGAGAAGGGGGAAGAGAGGGAGGAGCCGCCCAGACCGGCGGGGCCCCGGCGCCACGTGCTGCTCATGGCCACCACGCGCACCGGCTCCTCGTTCGTGGGCGAGTTCTTCAACCAGCAGGGCAACATCTTCTACCTCTTCGAGCCGCTGTGGCACATTGAGCGCACGGTGTCCTTCGAGCCGGGGGGTGCCAACGCCGCGGGTTCGGCCCTGGTGTACCGCGACGTGCTCAAGCAGCTCTTCCTGTGCGACCTGTACGTGCTGGAGCCCTTCATCACGCCGCTGCCCGAGGACCACCTGACCCAGTTCATGTTCCGCCGCGGCTCCAGCCGCTCCCTGTGCGAGGACCCCGTATGCACGCCGTTCGTCAAGAAGGTCTTCGAGAAGTACCACTGCAAGAACCGCCGCTGCGGCCCCCTCAACGTGACGCTGGCCGCCGAGGCCTGCCGCCGCAAGGACCACATGGCCCTCAAGGCCGTGCGCATGAGGCAGCTGGAGTTCCTGCAGCCGCTGGCCGAGGACCCCCGCCTGGACCTGCGCGTCATCCAGCTGGTGCGCGACCCCCGCGCCGTGCTGGCCTCGCGCATGGTGGCCTTCGCCGGCAAGTACAAGACCTGGAAGAAGTGGCTGGACGACGAGGGCCAGGACCAGCTGAGGGAGGAGGAGGTGCAGAGGCTGCGGGGCAACTGCGAGAGCATCCGCCTGTCCGCCGAGCTGGGGCTGCGGCAGCCCGCCTGGCTGCGGGGCCGCTACATGCTGGTGCGCTACGAGGACGTGGCGCGCAGGCCGCTGCAGATGGCCCGCGAGATGTACCGCTTCACCGGCATCCCCCTGACCCCGCAGGTAGAGGACTGGATCCAGAAGAACACGCAGGCGGCCCACGACGGCAGTGGCATCTACTCCACGCAGAAGAACTCCTCGGAGCAGTTCGAGAAGTGGCGCTTCAGCATGCCCTTCAAGCTGGCCCAGGTGGTGCAGGCTGCCTGCGGCACCGCCATGCGCCTCTTCGGCTACAAACTGGCAGAGGACGCCGCCGCCCTCACCAACCGCTCGCTCAGCCTGCTGGAGGAGCGGGGCACCTTCTGGGTCACGTAGGGGGGCCCGGGGCCCCGTGTGCCCCTCCTGATGAAAGGCCTGCACCGCCTTTCTGCCGCAGCCCTCGCAGAGGGCGGGTGCGCAGTAGCAGTAGGGCCCCAGCCAGCGCTCTCACCGCAGCGGCGGCCCCAGGGTTAATCGTGGAGAACATGACGGTGCCCTGACCCCTTGAGGGCCATCACAACCAGACCCAAGGGGCTGCAGCCTCCTGACAGGCCCAGGCAGGCCCGGGCCTGTTGACAAGCTTCAATCTCACACACACAGAAACACATTCGTGCCTGGAGACCCTGCAGGCCAGAGTCCAAATATTTAATAACCAGAAGGAGCAAGGCTCTGACCAGTGACAGTCAGACCTGCTGCTTTATTTGGTGTTAACCGTTTCTTGTCTGGATAGTGAAGTCTGAAATCTGGGTGGATCCTTGGAGGAGGGGCCAGGACAGCCTAGGGTGTCAAAGGTGGCATTTGAGGCTCATTTGAGGTGACAGTGGCTGTTTACCACCCAGTACACAGCGATTTAGCATTTTCATGAATGGGGTGGCTGTGCTGGTTACTGATGAATCAAGGCCCCATATAGAGCTGCAGAGCACACACATGCGTATAGACATACACACATGTATACCACACGCAGACAAGCATCATCAAGGCACAAGTGCACACACATCTATGCAGACAAGCTTCCTCGCTGCTTATGCTCACAGGGTTTTTCTGTATCTCACACCTCAGAGGAGCCTGTGATTGCATTTGCAGGATTATTTGGAAGGCAGGGTAGGGGAAGGAAACATGTTAAAGGACCGTGATGTGACACGGTTCCCCGCTAGGTTTGGTACTGACCAGTGGATTCAGAACAGCAGCGTTCAAAGCCCCTGCCCACCTTAGATTCTCGTGGCTACCTCCTCTGACCCATCCACATCCTCGAGGCTGGCAGGCAGGATGTTTTGAAATGGGGCAGCCAAAGGCCCTGTCCAGCTTGGCTGGCTCCCGAACCTGTCCATATTTGAAGGCTGCCTCAGGCCTGGCAGGCAGAAGCAGCTGTGGTCCCTGGAGGCAGAAGGCAGCTCATCGGGCCTTCCATTTCCAGCCAGGCCTCATGGGGGGCAGGGCCAAGAGGAAAGTACAGAGTGCCCTTGGGGGAGAAGTCCCACCCGGATGCACCCCTCCCCTGAGAAGCCCGCCTTCTCCCTCGTGGACAGAGGTTGCCAGCTGGTCCCCATGGTTACAGCCAGTGCCTGGAATTCCTCCTTAGGGCTTTGGGAAGAGTATTGCTCAACGCAGGATGTGCTGGGTGTTTCATTTGGGGTTTTTAAGTTATTTATGGCTTGGTGTCTTGTTTGATGTTTTGCTTTTGTTTCTGCCTCTCCCAAGCAGTGGAGGCCTGAGAGCCTGAGGGAGGCTGGGGAAAACCAGCAGGGAGCACTTGGCTCCTGGCAGAGGAAGAGGACAGGAGGAGGAGCCTTCCCAGGAGGAGTGAGGAGAGGTGGGCACATGGCAGGCCATAGTGCCCTACGGGCTTTTCTGTTTGAACCCCATGTGGGATGAATCTCAAAGCCAACAGTGTTCTTGCCTCATATCCAGAAGCAGCAGAGATTTGCAGCCCTCACCTCTCCCTGAGAAGAAGCTGGATTTGAAAATCCTTCCCATGGTCTAATATGTTTCCTGGGTGGGCAGGGGCTCAGGACCAAGCAGCAAGTGTACCCAGAGTAGAAACCCGTCCCCACTCCCACCGCAAACCCAGGAGCAGAACTGAGTATCCAGAGCTTGCAGGAGCTGCAAGCGTTTGCTGAAGGCTGCCCAGCTCTGTTTCTGGTTTCCTGGACAACTTCTATGTCAGATTATGCCTATTGTAAACCCAGAGGGCTACATTTTGGGTTGAGTAATACAGACACTGGGGAAGCACAGGATCTGAGTCCAGCATTGCCGTGGGGGAGGAAAGAGAGTGTCCTGGCAGGAAGCCACCATTTGAGAAGGCGAGGCTGGTATCCATCCCATGGGATTCGCTATAATCAGCCCGTTTGAGCTGCTGGGTCTCTGTCACTGTGGACTCCAGTGATTCAAGGAGGTCTCCACGCTTGGGGTTTTTTTTTTTTTTCTTTTCTTTTGCTATTTTGCCTGAACATCCCAATACTCTTGGTTTTAGAATCCAAGAGTAAGCTGTGCAGAGATATGGTTCTAATTTAGAGTTCAAAGGAACACCAGCTCTGAAAACGTGACGGTGGGGCCAGGATGTTTCTGGCAGGCCCAGAAGTGCTGGCTGTTCTTCCCCAGCCTCCTGCCTGCTCCCGCCTCTGTTCCCCACATGGAGGTGGGGGGTGCAGGGACTGGGGAGGGGCAGCCACCTCCATCCGAGGCTCTTCCTTGGGGCCCTGCTAGCGTGGACAGCAGACTTTATCCCTCCTCCTTACTCTGGGCCAAAGCCTCCCACACTGCTCTCTGAGGATGGTACCAAGAATGGGCCTTTGGGACTTCTCAGGTCGTTGACAATATGCACACTGCAAGTTGACTTTATTTATTTTGTGAAAAGAAGAGACAGAAGATACCTTTTTATCTGCAGGGACTCAAAGCTGTACCCCAATCAAGAAAGACAAAATAACAGTAGAAACCATTCACACACTCCGTTCACGCAAGGACACCAGAAGACGATTCAGAACACAAGAGAAGAATGAGCCCGAGCTTCAGCAGCACGATGGCCCCTGGACGTTGTTTAAGATCTGAGATCATGGCCCAACATCGTGGTTCACGCCTATAATCCCAGCACTTTGGGAGGCCAATGTGGGCAGATTGCCTGAGCTCAGGAGTTTGAGACCAGCCTGGGCAACACAGTGAATCCCTATCTCTATTAAAATACAAAAAAAAAATTAGCCAGGTATGGTGGCCTGTGCCTGTAGTCCCAGCTACTCAGGAGGCTGAGGCAGGAGAATCACTTGAACCCCAGAGACAGAGGTTGCAGTGAGCCGAGATTGTGCGACTGCACCTTGGCCTGGGCAACAGAGCAAGACTCCATCTCAAAAAAAAAAAAAAAAAAGATCTGAGATCCCTAGGTTTCTCTCATGTTGATCTGAGATGCCACATCAGGGACCTTTCTGCTGTATTATCTCTGCCCGGGTGTTTAAGTCACAACTTAAGTGGGTGGGTGTTTCCTAGAAACGTATCCCTTGGGGCTCAGTGATGCTCTGGGAACCCTTGGGGTTTGGGGAAGGACTGTGGTGTGACTATTGGCTTGACACACTCTGGTTGTGGTTGGAGTCATCCACGTGGACACGGTTTTCAGCTTGGAGCTGGGATGGAGAAGGTGGAACCCCTGGGGGCCAGGCCTCCTTTTTCAGTGAGGCCAGCCCTGGTTTCTCCTCTGTTCCAGCTGCTCTGCCAGAAGCCTTCCCCTGCAAAGTGCCCACCTGCCTGGAGACAGACGGAGCAGCTGAGGCCTCTCTCCACCTGCCACCAGCCTCCCCAGCACAGAGGACCATTCAGCAACGAGTGTTACTCATGTTCCTTCTTGTTGATGAGTTCTGCAGCCCAGCCTATAACAATGGCTCAGAACCTTCCAGGCCTTGGTGAGATAGGGCAGTGTCCAAAGCTCGCGGGCTGTCCTCACTCTGCGTCTTGCCATCTTTCCCCAGGACCTGTTCATAAATAGGGGAATGGACGAGGGCCCTGGAGGGTCCTTGGGAGTAGTCAGGGGAGGGCAGGATTCCCAGGTCCCCATAGAGAGGGCATGAGAAGCCCAGCTGTGCACAGAAGCCCATCTCTGTCTCACACACCCCAGGTGGGCACCGAGTTATTTTCCAAAAGCTGAGGAACATAAATCAGATTTCGGCTTTTGTCCCTCTTCAATACATGCACTTGAAAATAACTAAACAAAAAAGAGATGGTAAATGACAAGTTTGCTTCCTGTCAGCCGGCACCCTCAGCCTGGGAGCTGCTGCCGGAGGCTGGCGTAGCAGGGCAGCTGCTGACCAACCCCGCAGAACAGAGGGCACCAGGCATCACGTGACATCTATCTCTGCCATCTGTCTGGCAATGGAAGGCGCTCCAGCAGGATGTCCTTCCCAGAAGATTGATTCTTGGCCTGGGTAGTAGAGGAGATAGAAGCATCCAGTGGTTTGATCCTGACCCTAAAGTCCTGTAGCCCTGAACCATCCTCTCCTATACTAGGGCCTATTTTAATTAACTGTAGGGGCCCAGTACAGTGGTTCACACCTGTAATCCCAGCATTTGGGGAGGCCAAGGTGGGAGGATTGCTTGAGCCCAGGAGTTGGAGACCAGCCTGGACAACATGGGGAGACCAATTAACTGTAGGGCTTGACCCTTGCTAGGGCAGGAGCAGAAGACTGGATGGCTGTGTCCTCAAGGCAGTCCCCTCCCCACCCCCCATTCCCAAAGTCTGAAAGCGAAGCCAGATCTCAAAGGGCTGATTCCTAAGGCAAGGAGAGAGAATGGGGGCATGGTGGGAGCAGACGCCTGCACAAGCAAGGGGGTCTTACTGATCTGTACAAGCTGATAGAAGGACCATCTGCTGGAATCCAGGGCTCCTGAGTTACTGGGTTTGCTCGTGAAGCTTCTAGGACAAGGCGCAGTCAGATGGAAGGGAGAGTGCAGGGCTTCCTGAATGCAGCCACGTCACCTCTCAACTTGCTGCAGTTTCAGAGATAGTGGAAGCTGCTCTGTACCTCAAAAGCACAAAGCAGAGTCGGCGACTTCACATGTCTCAAGAGCTTCAAGATCCTTTGGTCTCGTGTCCTTTGGCGTCCCATAACGGTATGGGGGACAAATTTGTGCATGTTTCCAAGGCAACAGACATGGTGCCCTCCTCACGGGCCTAGCTCAGGTACCTAGATCAGGTACTCCACTGGGGAAGTGACATGACCTCTGCCATTGGCTTGAACTGGGCACCCCCTGAAGTCTCCATCTCAGCTGTATTTCCTAGTCCACGTTTGCCTGGCTCCCCTTGCTTCTGCCTGGGTCCTGCACACTGTCCTTTTGCCAACACCTCCGCCCTGTGTCCTGTTTCATGTCTGCACAGTACAACACCCCTTCGTGGCATACACAGCCACGGTATGTACATATGCACCCACGTGTGTGTGTGTGTGTGTGTGTGTAGCATGTAGCCCATTCTGCTCAGCCTCTGACATTGCTCCACATTGCTCCCAGCCCCACTGCTGTCACTGTTGTCCCAGATGTCCTTGCCGTGGCCACAGACAATCTGCCGTCTCCTGGAAATGCTGGGGCTGCCCTTCAGAGAGCTGGCAGCCGCCAGCAGTCAGGGCCTGCTTTGCAGAATAGAATGTGAACCCCTTTCCTGATGGCCTACTTGACTTATTTAATTAAAAATGAAAACATGCAATGAGCAAGACCTGCAACGTGTCTCTGCCTTTGACTTTGTTCTCAGCAGCAATTGAGTTATCTTTTTTTTTTTTAATGAACAATGGTAGAAGGGAGGTGACTTCCAGCATGAAGCATGGTAGAAGGGAGGTGACTTCCAGCATGAAGTGGGACAGGGAATTCCCCTGCCCATTCCCAAGGGACCAAAGGCACTGGGGCACTATGGGACAGGATGACCGTTCCTCACATTACCAGGCAGGCAGAGCTGGTGGGGACTGCACTCGTCCTAGAGAGAGAGAAAACCCAGGTATTTGGGGGCAGACACAGGAGCGATACGCCAGCGGTCAGGGGGCCTGGGCACAAGTCCCAGCTTTGCCACTGTCTGGCTGTGTGACCTTAGATAAGTCACTTCCCTTACTTGGACACCAGTTTCCTTTTAGAATGAAGGTGTAATCAGTTGTTTACAACCATTGTTCCCAAAAAGCCCCATTAGGGATTCAAACATCAGCTGAAAGGGCAGGCGAAAGGGCAGGCGGCACCCTCTTAAGGAGAGCCACTGTGCGTTTTCATCTGCTTCAGGTAGCGTTTTAGATTTATTTGGCCTTCAACTAAATCTCCAAAAGCACATGAGAAGATTGCCGAGGACGCTTTCAGCTAAGAAATTGAAGGGAGTCCTTTCAAACTGCAGTTACATCCGTCATAGCAACTTCAGTTCTTGTCAGATTTCAGCCCTGCTTGTCTCCCAAGAGCTGCCTGCAGGGCATGGCCATATCCCCGGGGAGAAAGGAGAGAGTTCATTTTTGAACACAGAAGCCAGAGCTGGGGGACCTTTGTGGGTCTCAGGACATGGGGAGCAGGACCAGCAGCTGCAGGAAGAGGCAGAGGAGGGTTGAGCACAGGGACAGTAGCTCCTGGAGTGAGGAAATAAGACTCAGAGAGGCTCAGTGTGAGGAAACAGAACTCCTCCCCAGATCTCAAACCTGTGTCTCTGCCAGTTCACCCAGTCCAGGTCTGGGAAGCTCAAGCCGTCTCCCTCCTGCCCCTGAAAGTGTTTGAGCTGGTGCCTGTCATCCCAACCTGTACAGAAACTGCCTCCCCCAGTCAGGTGCTATTTCTGTCTCCCTGCACTGGGGGCTGGATATAGTTAGCTTAATTTCTAGGCTGTGTTTCCTACCACAAATGACCCCCTGGGGAAACAAATTGCACTAATCACAGAGCGGAGAAGCCTGGACGCCTCCCCACCCACCCACCCCTCAGCCACCAGGCCGGAACCGTCTCTCCTCCTCCTCCTTCCCCCGACCCCCAGACTCCTTTGGGATCCTCAATCTTCCTTCCTACACCCCAATTTACCCAACCCTGGGAAGGAGACAGTGCCCTGTGGCTCTCTAGGACAGGGAGAGTCAGCTGGGACTCTCTGGAAAGCAGTTTGGTCAGCAGGGGGCTGGGGTCAGGGACCTGTGCCATTGCCCATGGAGCCCTGCCGGGCCCAGCCCTGGAGCCTGCAGCAGCATCCCCAAGTGTGCATGGAGGAACGGTGGTCACAGGGTTGCTTTTGGGAGGTTACAGTGCACCTTAGCGATTACAGGCTCTGGTAGGCCACTTTCCTTTGACTCACAGTATTAAGGATTACCTCCTATAAAGAACCATTTTTATGGAATTCCTTTATCATGAAAACCTTTTTTTTTTTTCCCCAAACAATAACATTTTCAAGACTCTGGCCTCTATTTTTTAAGGCTTTGTCACCCAGTTGGGAGTGCAGTGATGCAATCACAGCTCACTGCTGCAGCCTGGACCACCCGGGCCCAAGCAATCCTCTTGCCTCAGCCTCCCAAGTAGCTGGGACTACAGGCATGTGCCACACTTGCTAGTTTTTTTTGTATTTTTTTTTTAGAGATGGGGCCTCACCGTGTTGCCCAGGCTGGTCTGGAACATCTGAGCTCAAGCGATCTGCCGGCCTCAGCCTCCCAAAGTGCTGGGATTATAGAAGTGAGCCACTACACCCAGCCAAGACTCCGTCATTCTGCACAAGAGTTAGTAGCTACCAGCAGCCTGCAGCTGGAAGTGTGTAGGACCAAAAGCCACCCTAAGCAGACAAGAAGGTGGTGGGTGAGTTGGCTGGGAGAAAAAGCCTAGGGTTGGGTTTAAGGCTCATCCCCCTTCACACCATCCTCACTGAGCTGCCAGGGTAGGAGGAGCCCTCAGAGATTGCAGCAGCCCTGGGGGCACTGTGGGCCAGGGTTCAAGGCCCTGAGACATCCATGCTGCTGTCCCCAAACCTCCCGGGTTCTTGTTTTCCTCAACTCAGCCCACACCGTGGGGCCTCTGTGGCATGACCCAAAAGTTGTGGAATCCCCCACAGAGAGTGGGGACTCTGGAGAACCAGGCCAGGCATAAACACCACAGGGTACTATTTATCTGAGAAACAGGAGTTTGAGATAGCTCTTAAAGGAGCCATTTCTGAAACAGCTGGACAAAGGTTACCAGCAGTAAATAGGTTTCCTGGAGGTGTAATCCTCTAGTAGCTAGTAAAACCTTTGCCGAGTGCTGTGGGCTGTTTATTGGAAGCAGCAGCAGGTAGTAAATGGCCAGCAGGAGAAGCCTGCCCAAGAAAGTTAGAAGGGGGAAAAAGAAGGAAGGGAGGGAGGGAGAAGGAAAGAGAGGGAAGAGAAGAGGAAAGAAGAAAGAAAGGGAGGAAGAGGCCGAGCGTAGTGGCTCACGCCTATAATTCCAGCAGTTTGGGAGGCTGAGATGGGAGGATTGTTTGAGGCTAGGAGTTCAAGACCAGCCTGGTCAACATGGCAAGATCCCATCTCTTAAAAAGAAGAAAAAGAAAGAAGAAGGAAGGGGGGAGAAGGTTGGGAAAGGAAGGGAGAAAGGAAGGAAGAAAGGAAGGGAGGGAGACTGACAGCGGGATGCATTTCAGTGCAGAGAAGGAAGACGGCCAAGTCATTGAAAAGTATGCCCTTGGGGATGGCCACAGCCACAGTGCCCAAGAGTTCAGAGGGTCAGGCCAAGCTCAGGTGCACTCAGCCCTGTATACCTTTGGCCATGGGCCTAATTTGCCCCATGGATGTGTGGCTCACATTGTGTTTGTTCTTGTTTTAACAATTGACAGGCCAGGCACGGCGACTCACACCTGTAACCCTCGGCACTCTGGGAGGCCAAGGCAGGTAGATCACTTGAGTCCAGGAGTTTGAGACCAGCCTGGGCAACATGGTGAAACCGTGTCTCTACAGAAACAAAACAAAATATTCACCAGGTGTGGTGGCACCTGTAGTCATAGCTATTTGGGAGGCGGAGGTGGGGGAATCCCCTGAGCCCAGGAGGTCGAGGCTGCAGTGAGCTGTGATCACATCACTGCACTCCAGCCTGGGTAACAAAGCGAGACTCTGTCTCAAAACAAAAACAGTTGGCATTCGAGGACAGCACTCAAAAATGAAGGGATTTTTTTTTTTTTTGAGATGGAGTTTTGCTCTTGTCACCCAGGCTCAATTGCAGTGGTGGGATCTCAGCTCATGGCAACCTCTGCCTCCCAGGTTCCAGCAATTCTCTTGCCTTAGCCTCCTGAGTAGCTGAGATTACAGGTGCCCATCACCACACCCGGCTAATTTTTTTGTATTTTTAGTAGAGACAGGATTTCACCATGTTGGCCAGGCTGGTCTTGAACTCCTGACTTCAGGTGATCCCCTGCCTTGGCCTCCCAAAGTGCTGGGATTACAGGCGTGAGCCATCGCACCTGGTCAAAGGGGTTTTATATAAAAAGCAGACTTGGCTCCTCTCGAAAATCAGGTGTCTTGGTTTAGGTTACACCGGCAGCTGACACTGGGACAAAGGCAAATTGGTTTCCTTAGGAGCTGCAGACAGCCTAGAAAGGGCGGAGAGGAGGCAGGCAGCCAGCACAACTGTGCCTCTGAGCCAGCCACCACCTTGGGGAACTGGAGCCGAATTCCTCTGGGAACCAGGTACAAAGCCCGAGCCTTAGAGTCACTCCACCCTGGGGTGAGGGGAGGGAGTCTGAAGGCTCCTACACCAACCCCTGTCAGCCTGGGGCTGAGGCTGCTCTTGGAGAGTGTTAATTTCACAGCACAGCCACTGGTCCCCACAGAACAACATTCCCATACTCTGGAAAAAGCATAAAGATGCAGAAGTAAAGATACACGTGGCTGGACGTTTCCAGAGCACAATGAAAAGTAAGGTATGGGGGATAGGACGGGGTCTGACAGCATCTGCGCCTTGGGGTGCTCTCATTCCCACAGAAAAATAGGCTCCGGTGGGTGGGGGCAGCAGCCTCTTTAACAGGAGAAGCGGAGGTCCCCACCTGCCCATGCCCCATCTCCCCAATACTGAAGCAGCAAATCCCATTGCCATACCTCATAGCATTTGCACTGATGTTGGACTTCCAACACAATATTATCTCTGTGGATTCATGTCTCTCCAACCTGAGAAAGCCGCAGGCCAAGAAGGCCACGGCTGCCGTGCCATTCACCGTGATAGCTGCTCAGCACTGTAGGCATTGGAGTTTGCAGCCCCCACTTAAAGATCTGGAATGCTAAAGTCTGGGCTGGCTTTCCTGACAACACCCACTCTGGGCTTCTTAATGCTTAGATCTGAGGAATGAGGTGCTCTCCCTGGTCCTCACACAATGGACATTAACACCCCCTGGCTATCTCTCACCACGCCCACGTGGACTTCTCCCAACTACCTGAGCAGGTGGCCAGAATAAACAGTGAGGAAGAGGACAGCTGCTTTTGCCCACCTGGAGGTAAGCAAGGCCAGGCCCGCATGGAGTCCATGCCAGAGCTGCCTCCCTGGAATGCTCTCAACTCATTTTAGCCTCAGTGCACACGGTGGGACATGCTCCTCTGTGGGGCACACAGACCCCTTGGGCACACTCTTGCCGTGATCAGTGTGGCAATTCTGTGTCTAGGCTCAAATGCTGCTCCATTCTCTCCCACACAGGAAAGCTCTGAGGACTGAGGACACTGTGTGTGCAAAGACCTGGAGGATAGGCCAGGCACAGTGGCTCAAGCCTGTAATCCCAGCACTTTGGAAGGCTGAGGTGGGCGGATCACAAAGTCAGGAGTTCAAGACCAGCCTGGCCAACATAGTGAAACCCCCATTTCTACAGAAAATACTATATATATATATATTAGCCAGGTGTGGTGGCGTGCACCTGGAGTCCAGCTACTCTGGAGGCTGAGGGGAGAGAATCTCTTGAACCTGTGAGGTAGAGGTTGCAGTGAGCTGAGACTGCGCCATTGCACTCCAGACTGGGTGACAAACTGAGACTCCATCTCGAAAAAGAAAAAAAAACCTGGAGGATAAAGGGGACATAGGAAGTTTGGACACCAAGAAGCAGTTTGCTCTGGCTGAGGTGGCGATGAGACGGGAGGCTGGAAAGGAAAACTGGGGCCCAAATGTGCTAAGAAAAAGAGGTTGCACTCACTCCTAAGAGCTACAGAGAGCCATTGAAAGGCAGAGGGAAGCAGAGTGGTTTGGTGGGATCGACTGTATTCTATCTTACAGATGAGAAGCGTGGGGCACAGAGAGCTAAATGCCCAGCAGGTTCGGAATGTGAGCCGGTGCCGCTCGTCCTGAGTCCGGGCCTGGAGCCTCCTGTCCTGTCCTGTGCCCCTTGCCTCCCACCCAGTGGATTAAGATCCCATGGGCTCTGTATTATGGCTTGAATGTCCCCCAAGATTTATGAGTTGAAACTTCATCACCAATGTGACAGTATCGAGAGATGAGGCATTTAGAAAGTAAGTCATCAGGATAGAGTCTTCAAGAATGGAATTAGCCACAGGTGGTGGATCACACCGATAATCCCAGCACTTTGGGAGGCTGAGCCGGCTGGATTATGAGATCAGGAGTTCAAGACTGGCCTGGCCAATATGGTGAAACCCCATCTCTACCTACCAAAAATACAAAACTTAGCCGGGCATGCTGGTAGGCACCTGTAATCCCAGCTGCGTGGAGGCTGAGGCAGGAGAAGCACTTGAGCCCAGGAGGCGGAGGTTACAGTGAGCCGATATCGCGCCATCGCATTCCAGCCTGGGTGACAGAGCAAGACTCTGTCTTAAAAAAAAAAAAAAGAATGGAAAGAATGGAATTAGCGACCTTATGAAAGGGCTGGAGGAAACTAGCAATCACTCCTTTTTGCCCTCTGCCACATGACAGCACTGCACTTGTCCCTTTCAGAAGAAGCCACAAGACAGGAAGCAGAGAACATCCCTCACCAGACACCAAACCTGCAGCACCTTGATCTTGGACATCCAGCCTCCAGAACTTGAGAGATAAATTTCTAGTGTTTAAAATTGCCCAGTCTGTGTATTTTATTATAGTAGGTTGGTGCAAAAGTCATCGTGGGTTTTTTTTTTTTGCCATGACTTTAATGTAAAAGACTACAGTTGTTTTGCACCAACCTAATAGCAACCCAAATGGACTAAGATGCTGTGTGAATGCTGTGAAACCCAAGCCAGAATCACAGGCTCCCGTCTGGGGTCACACAGGGCAAGCCCCAGCCTCTCCCGAGTGCCACTTTCCAAAGTCTGCAGAGTCTGCTCTTCTCCAGGCCTGAATAGCAGTACTGTGTCCTAGCTATGTGACCTTGCACCAGTGACTTGCCCTCTCTGAGCCTCAGCTGGTTCACGTGTAGAATGGGGACAATGTCTACAGGAAGGGTAAGGTGCTATATGTAGTATGCCTGATTCGCAGTGAGCCTGAATCAACACATACTTTGAAGTCTGGAATGGAGGGCCAAATTGAGCTTATAATAGAACCTGGGGCCACATAGAATGAGTCCCTCAGCATCTGTCCCAGGCAGGCAGGCTGTAAACCTGGAAAATACTAAAAGGACAAATAACTGCAGGACAAATACTGAAAAACAGAACCGAGGTTCTAAGGACCAACTCTGAGATACCCAGTGGAGCAATTTCCCCGAGTTTGGACAAGTGAGCAGGGGAGAGTTTTCTCTTTCCTTTTGGAAGTGTTCATTAATTCCACTTCTGTTTTTGTTTTTAAACTTCTCTTTCCCCTGACTTGCGGTTGATTTATTTAAGCAGTTTCCCTTCCAAGAAAAATGCCCTCTGCTTCTGTCTCTATCAGTGGAGAGCACGTCACTTAGAACCAAGAAGACCCTGGGTTAAATCCGTTCACTCAAAGCATTGCCTGACGGGCCCTGCTTCTCCCTCCAGCCCTGGCTCTCGAGGGGTCTGGCCAGCCAAAATAGTGGCATGTTCACACTTGACCTAACCCACCACTTCCCGACATGTCCTGTTCGGCCAGGGAGCAGGGAAACAGTTCAGAAGACGTGTCAAGACTTGCTCATGGAAGCAGGAATCCAAGAAACCCATTAGAGGGGAATGCTCCTGACATCTTACTTCTAGACACCAGTGCCTTTCTCTTTCTCTCTGAGGGGTAATTAAGCCTCAGTCCCTGACCTCAGCATTCACATAGGCTGCCACTGTGCCTGACCCAGCAAGATCTATGGATGAATGAATGAATGAATAGTGATAAAGTTCAAGAAGCATTTGGAATAAGAACTTTTTTTTTTTTTTAAGACAGGATCTCACTCTGTTGCCCAGGCTGCAGTGCAGTGGCATGATCATGGCTCATTGCAGCCTCAACCTCCCAGGTTCAAGCAATCCTCCCACCTCAGCCTCCCAAGTAGCTGGGGCTACAGGTGCACACCATCATGGCCAGCTAATTTTTTGTATTTTTTGTAGAGACGGGGTCTCACCATGTAGTCCAGACTGGTCTAGAATTCCTGGGCTTAAGTGATCCTCCTGCCTTGGGTTCCCAAAGTTCTGGAATTACAGCCATGAGTCATTACAACCAGCCATGTTTTTTTAAATACATAGCGGTGTGCCATCTTTGCAAATGTCAGTGTTTGTATGACGTGGAAGATAAGAGTGTGGAATCTGGAGCCAGTCTGCCTGGTCTCAAGTTCTGGCTCTGCCTATTTCATGGCTGTGTGGCCTAGGGCAAAGTACTTGGCCTGTCTTTGCTGCAGTTTCCTCATCTGTATAATGGGGATAAAGCTGGTATCTATCTCATGGGGTTGTTGTAAGTATTAAGTTAATGCATGAAAATGGACTGGTGCATAGTTTGTTCTCAGAAATGGTTACTGTTATGCTAAAGGCCTGGCCAGAGGTAGAAGTAAACAGGGTAAAACAGGGAGTTCTGATGGTTCTTCTTCCCAGAAATTGTTACTGAAACCGCAGGGGTTCAGGCTAGGTCCTGCTGCCCACAGCACAGAAAGCCAATCACTAAGACAATGAGGATTGCCAAGGAAGAAGGTGCCAATTGGGTATCGCATCCAAGGAGGTCAGTCTCAACTCTGTCTCCTTGATCAACTAAACTTAGGGGTTTATATAGCAAGGAAAAAATGTAACTATATCTAGGAAAATGGGAATTGGGGAGGGAAAAGAAAGAGGAGTTGGTCAATAAGAAGCAGGCATTGGCTTAGGCAATCATGAAGGCTGAGAGGTCTGGCATCTCATTGTCCAGATCTGGTGAGTTTAATTCCTTGATACTATCTGGGAGGCCTGATGGTTGGTTTCCTGAGAAATGAACTCAGACAAGCCAAATGTAATTTTGTCAAGTTTCAAGACTGGGAGGTTTCATTTCAATATTTATTCCAAAGAAGCCATAAATATCAGTTCTATGGGACAATTGGGTCAGTTTCAAAAGTGACAAGATTGTAGCTGGGCTCAGTGGCTCATGCCTGTAATCCCAGCACTTTGGGAGGCCAAGGCAGATGGATCACCTGAGGTCAGAAGTTGAAGACTAGCCTGGCCAACATGGTGAAGCCTCATCTCTACTAAAAATACAAAAATTAGCCAGGCGTGGTGGTGTGCGCCTGTAATCCCAGCTACTCGGGAGGCTGAGGCAGGAGAATCGCTTGAACCCAGGAAGCAGAGGTCGCAGTGAGCCAAGATTGCCACTGCACTCCAGCCTGGGCAACAGAGCAAGACTCTGTCTCAAAAAAAAGAAAAAAAGAACTTGGTCTTTGGTGCCAATGATGCTGTGCAAAGGCAGGGAAACACCACACGAAGAGCTCCGAGACAAAGTCTCCCGTTCCACTCCAGATGCAAGCCCAAAATAAACAGGAATAAAGCTCAGTCTCAGTGGAGATCAAAGAAAGGCAAACCCAAATAACGGTGACCTCTTAAACTGGCAACAATTTTTTTAAAAAATAGCAAAACCCGACTGAGCACAATGGCTCACACCTGTAATCCGAGCACTTTGGGAGCCAAGATCAAGCCACTGCACTCCAGCCTGGGTGACAGAGTAAGACTACCTCTTAAAAAAAAAAAAAAAAAAAAAATCAAAAACCCAGTGCTGGTGACGGTGGGGGGAACACTCCATTCAGCTGTTGGGAGACTTCTGAAGGGCAGTTTGGTGAGACATATCAAACATCCTAACACGTTCCATACCCTTTCATCCAGCAAATCCAGTTACAGGAGTTTATTTTATTTTATTTTATTTTTGAGACAGGGTCTCACTCTATCACCCAGGCTGGAGTGCAGGGGCGCGATCTCTGCTCACTGCAAACTCCACCTCCCAGGTTCAAGCTATTCTCCTGCCTCAGCCTCCCGAGTAGCTGGAACTACAGGCACACGCCACCATGCCTGGCTAATTTTTATATTTATTTATTTTTTTTGGTGGAGATGAGGTTTCACTCTGTTGGCCAGGCTGGTCTCTAACTCCTGGCCTCGAGTGATCCGCCTGCCTCAGCCTCCCAAAGTGTTGGGATTACAGGTGTGAGCCACCGCGATCAACCTAGTTACAGGAATTTATTCTAAAGAAGTAACTGTGGCTGAATGCTAAGAACTTAATGTTATTAAACATTAAATGTTGTTTATAATAGTGAAAAACTGGAAAACCACTCAAGTGCTGAATTACAGGGGGCTGGTTACATCAATTAGGGTTACACATATGATGGATTCTCTGCAGCCATTAAGCAATCATGCAAAAGAGTTTTTTCATGACAATTAAAAATGTTTAGGATATATCAGATGACAAAAGTAGGCTGTAAAACAACAAGCACCACATGACTTCATTTTTGTGAAATGAAGTATTATCTCTATCTAATGTGAATATATCTGCACAGAGAAATGATTGGAAAGATGTAAACCAAAGTGTTGACAGTACATTGTGAGTATATTACGGTTTTCCCTTTCTTTATGTGAATTGTTAATGATTTCTTTAACAAACAAGTATTCCTTGTGTTCATCACATAGCAGTTAAGATTGTGGGCTTCGGAGTCAAGCTGCCTGAGTTCAAATCCCAGTTCCATCCCAGATTAGCTGAGGCCTCTCTGAGCTGCCATCTTCAAGTACAAAATGGGGAGAATAATCATAAAGCCAAGACCCTGGCTTGGAGGATGTTGGAAGGTCTGAGTGAGATGATACAGCCCAAGTGCTGCTCCTGGCACAATGGCCCGTAGTTACCCATTACCGTTACGGTTATCACCATGACTCATTACTGTTATAACTATTAATATAACCTTTGCAATTAGGAAGGTGAGGAGCCTTGGCCTCTGCCCATAGTCTTTGGCCACCCAGAGTCCCTGAGAGCTGTCCCCACCAGCTCTTCCCCGCCAGGTTGGCGCTCACTCTCAGACTTGCTGTGAAGTCTTCAGCCCACACTTGCCAGAACTCCAGCTTTCTCTCCTTCGTACCCTTTTCTGCACCGAGGGCTTGGAAGAAACAGCCCAGCAAACACTGGTCTCCTGGCCCCAGAGCGAGACGCGGAAGTTTGCAGAAATGCATCAGCAAATGTTTGATTTGGGAGGAGAGGAAGAGCAGAGCCCATACCGAGAGCAAAATAGGACAGAAAGGAGATTTTTCGGTAAGGGCTGAGGAGAGACCGTCGTTCAACACTGGGACCTCCTTGCTTTCTCACTTCGTTTCTTGACTTCAGTCCTGACCACCTCGTTTGCTGTGGAACATCTGGTCCCAATATGGGGCTGATTTTTATAAATCCAAGTCCTCTCCCTTTGCCCAGCAGACTTAGAAGAAGCCAAGGAGAAACCCCGTGGTGTTGCCAGCAAGGACCGGTGGAGGCAAAGAGACAGACAGGAAAGAGGAGGATTAATAACCAAGTGGGAACCGGGGTGCATCCGGGAGGTGAGCTGAGGCCCATGTGTTCAGAAATCAAGATTATGGGCCTGGCAGAGGCATGCCCATCGATGCCAGCAGCACCCTCTGGAAGCAACCACCTGCCCTTGATTTCTATGCTTTCCTGTCGTTCCTCACTAGGCAGGAGCTGCCTTAGGTAGGTCACTGATTTTCCAGATGTGGGAGAACAGGATTTGGGACACCTTGTAGTCGTTACACACACACACACACACACACACACACACACACACACACGCCCCTCCTCCCAGACCGGGAGGGCAGAAGGGTCATGGAGCCTCAGCTAGAGTCCGTCCTCCGCTGGTCTGGCCTGGAGGGATGCAGTGGCCTGCTTGTGGATGTCGCATGACCCGAGACAAAGTAGAGTGACTGTGGCTGGCGAGCACTCGAAAGGGCTGACGGGAGCACCAGGTTGAAAATGAGAGAAAGAAGTGAATGAAAGAAGCTGTGATTCCTGGAAGTTCCCACGCCACACACTTCCCACAACAACTCCACTACTCCAAGGGAGAAATTAATTCCTCCAGGATCAGGGTTGCGAAGAAGCTGCCAAAACAGAAAAAGGCTTTGTGTTTGCAGGGTGTGAACTCGGCTTAAGGGAAGCGCACCGTGACACAGCTATGGGACAGGGTGCTGGACCTCTTAGCATTTCAGAGCGTCGGCAAGGCTGCCTTGCGCGGGAGTGGGGTGGGTCTCTTCTGTTACTGGTGTTGGAAATAGAACGGTGGTCAGGGGCATTAATTGTGGCAATCAATTTGTTTTTTTTTTTTTTGTTCTCACTTATATAGGTAGAAGATGTTCAAAGAATGGGAAGGTCATCATCCCCCTTCTCCTACAGGGAATAGAGAGAGACCAGCTTTCCTCATTCTGAACCCTGGCCCTCGACTGGGAAAAGAGAGAGAGGCAGGTTGAATTGGTGTAGGATTCCCCTTATCTCAGATGGGAGGAAAATAGCTGGGAAGTTTGACGGTCTAGGTGTCAATCGTCCTGTGTGTCGTTTTCTGACTGGGTTCGTGCAGCCAAGCCCTCTTGCCTCTGTCGATCTGTTTTGCCATCTGTAAAACGCAGGCAAGGGAGGTGGGGAGGGCTTCTGGTCAAGTTAGTTCCACAGCCATGCTTTGAGGCCCTGTGGTTCCAGAAACAGCAATAATGGGCAAAACATTAAAAGGGAACATTTATTTTTTTTTGACTTGGAGTCTGGCTCCGTCACCTACGCTGGAACGCAGTGGCACGATCTTGGCTCACTTCAACCTCTGCCTCTGAAAGGGAAAATTTTAAAGCACCTCCTTCTTTCAGAAAATAAAAGACACAGTCACACTCAAAAACATTGTAGACCTCTTTGTGGTACAAAAATAGACTGAAAGCCCAACGCTGTAAGGCGCTGAAGCCCAGACCCCTTGGGGCTCCAGGTCAGAAGCCAACTGTCCAGGTTGTGTGCAGCGGCTCATGCCTGTAATCCCAGTACTTTGGGAGGCTAAGGTGGCAGAAGCACTTGAGAGGTGGAGGTGGAGGCTGCAGTGAGCCTGGGTGACAGAGCGAGAACCTGCCTCAAAAAAAACAAAGAAAAAAGGAAAGATGTTTCTTTATTTCCTTTGTTCTGGGAGAAACCTGGGAGGTGGAGATTGCAGTGAGCCGAGATCACACCACTGCACTTCTGCCTGGGAGACAGAGAGGGACCCCATCTTAAACAAAAAACGGGGCTCCTGTGAATTTGGGGTCCCATGCCACTGCACAGGCCACACACCCAGGAAGTAGTCCCTGAATATGCGTGTTGTGTGGTTACACCTCAGGTGCTTTTCTGGTTAAAGGGCTCCAGGCTTCCATTAGAATCTCAAAGGGCAGTGGCACAGTGACTCACACCTGTAACCTCGGCACTTTGGGAGACTGAGGCAGGCAGATCACCTGAGGTCAGGAATTCGAGACCAGCCTGGCCAACATGGCAAGACCCTATCTCTACTAAAAATATGCAGATTACCTGGATGTGGTGGTGGGTGCCTGTAGACCCAGCTACGCAGGAGGCTGAGGCACAAGAATCGCTTGAGCCTGGGAGGCAGAGGTTGCAGTGAGCTGAGATCGCATGACTGCACTCCAGCCTGGGCGACAGAGTGAGACTCTCTGTCTCAAAAAAAAAAAAACAAATCTCATAGGGGTCCATGATACTCCAAAGGTTATAAAGCATTTAGTAGCAGAAGGCCAGTGGCAGACAGCCTGGGTTTGAGTTCCAGGCACGTTACTTCCCCTTGCAGGACTGGACTAAGTTCTGTGCCGTTCGGGGCCTGTTCCCTCGTCTGTAGAAAGGGGATTGTCATAACACTGACCTCCCAGTGCAGGAGAGACAAGAGCCAGCTCCACACAGTGCCTGGCACATTTCAAGCTCCCAGTCAGTGGTTGGTTAGTTAACCTTTAGTTAAGTCTGTTCTGCTTGTTATGTGTGATGTCACCTAGAAGTTTCGAAATCCTCCTGCCAGTCTGACCTCAGCTAGCTGTGCCTTCCATGGATGTCCCCAGCAGGAACAGCACAAAGCATGGCAGGGCTCTTGGGGACCCTCGCTGGCGTTGCTGTCACCTGGTCTGCTGTGGAAAGGGGTGGGCCTGCACGGGTTCAGCCGGCTCTTCCTCCGGCCCTGTGCGTTCATTGGCTGACCTGACTGATCTGCTCTGTGGTATGTGTACTGTGAGAACATGTGATGGAGGCAGCATCCTGAGAGGACCCAGGGCTGGCGGATAGAGGCTTCTAGGCTGAGCTCGAAGGGGCTGGGCCCTTACCTGATAGCTTCTGAGTCAGCGTCACTCTGGACAGAGCCTCTTTCCAAAGCAGGGCATCCAGGAGATGGTTCTTGGGAGACCTGGGGCCCAGTGGCCTTTAGTGGCCGTATTTCCCCTCCAGTGTGGTAGCTCCTCAGGGGTTTCTGTGCTGCCTCCCCAGTTGTCCCCACTGGGCCTGCTAGCATCACAGGGAGAGGACCCCGTTACCCAGTGACCCCTTCCCTCCTTTCCCCAGCCTGATCTCCTGGTCACTCCCATCCTCTTTCAGGGAGGAGACTCCCAGTGGAGAGGAAGGAGCGGGGACACCAGGCTCTGGGGCCTGAGAGGAGGGGCTGAGGCGGCTAGTGTGACTTCATCTTGGGACATCTGCAGCCCCTCAGGCCTCCATTCCCATGGCTGCAACGTGCAAGAGGAGTCTTCGCTTCTGCCCCGGGGAAGCCCTGCCCTGTGCACCCAGGGAGGCTTTCTTTCTTTCTTTTTTTTAAACATATATATTTTATTGCATTTTAGGTTTTGGGGTACATGTGAAGAACATGCAAGATTGTTGCATAGGTACATACATGGCAATGTGGTTTGCTGCCTTCCTCCCCATCACCTATATCTGGCATGTCTCCCTATGTTATCCCTCCCCAACCTCCCCACCCCGCACCGTCCCTCCCCTAGTTCCTCTGCACAGACCCCAGTGTCTGATGCTCCCCTCCCTGTGTCCATGTGATCTCATTGTTCAACACCCGCCTATGAGTGAGAACATGCAGTGTTTGATTTTCTGTTCTCGTGTCAGTTTGCTGAGAAGGATGGTTTCCAGGTTCATTCATGTCCCTACAAAGGACACGAACTCATCATTTTTTATGGCTGCATAGTATTCCATGGTGTATATGTGCCACATTTCAGGAAGGCTTTCAAAGATGCACAACGTGCTTTGTGGTTTTTTTTTTTTTGAGACGTACTCTCGCTGCGTCGCCCAGGTTGGAGTTTAGTGGCACCATCTCGGCTCACTGCAACCTCTGCCTCCCAGATTCAAGCAATTCTCCTGCCTCAGCCTCCCATGTAGCTGGAACTACAAGCATGCACCACCATGCCTGGCTAATTCTTGTGCTTTTTTTTTTTAGTAGAGATGGGGTTTCGTCATGTTGTCCAGGCTGGTCTCAAACTCCTGACCTCAGGTGATCTCCCCACCTCAGCCTCCCAAAGTGCTGGGATTACAGGCATGAGCCACGGCATCTGGCCATGCAATATGCATTTTTGCACTGGTGAGAAATGGAAAGAACCAAAGGTCCACCACGAGGGGAGGGGCAGACACAGCTGGAGAGTCCTACTATGAAAGGTATACAGCAGTCAGAAACTATGTGGGCTGACAGAGAAAGGTGTCCAGGAAATATTTTTAAGTGTAAAATGAACATTGCAGGCCGGGCATGGTGATTTATGCCAGTAATCCCAGCACTTTGGGAGGCCAAGGCAGATTGCCTAAAGTCAGGAGATCAAGACCAGCCTGACCAACATGGTGAAACCCCTTCTCTACTAAAAATACAAAAATTAGCCAGACATGGTGGCACATGCCTGTAATCCCAGCTACTCGGGAGGCTGAGGCAGGAGAATCACTTGAACCCGGGAGGTCGAGGTTGCAGTGAGCCAAGATTGTGCCGCTGCATTCCAGCCTCGACAATAAGAGTGAAACTCCGTCTCAAAAAAAAAAAGAAAAAAATTAACATTGCAAAACAACACATACAGTATAAGTCATTTATATGAAAACAAACTAGTATACATTCTCTGAACATATTGATATGCAGGGAAAGGTCTAGAAAGACATATTTTACATGGATTGTAGCGCTTACCCGAAGGGGCTGAGGGGGTGACCAAGGGGGCTTTCACCCTCTGGAGCCCTTCCCCAGGTGCAGTGACCCTGTCCAGGCTCCCAGACCCCACAGGAGTGGAATTTCTAATCCCAGGGCTCAGGCCAGGGTGTACGGCCAGCACTCAGGGTGGGAATTCTGTGTGGCTTGTAAATAACTCACTTCCTGGCCACTGATAGTAAAATTGTCACAGTCACCTTTTATTAACTACCCACCAAGGGCAAGGCACAGCCCGGCATCTCCCTCCCAGCAACAAGGTGAGTATTATAAGCATGGAATTGACTGTCAAGAACTGTGGGGGTGTGCGTTTCACCCTGCTTTCGGGCTAGCAAGGTAGCCTGCTATGGATTCATGGATGCTGGCGGCAGAGGCAAAACTCCTGCAACCGAGGCAAAGGGCTTTAATGCCCAAATGCAGCAGGCAACAGGAGTTCGTGTTCACCTTGGTTCCCCTGGTCTCATGGGGCAGATTTGGAGGTGGGCCCGTGTTCAGTGGGTTTATGTCACAGCTGAAGAACCCTGAACTTGGAAGACTCCAGCGGGAGTTTTAGAAGGGGGCTTCCAGCAAACCTGCCCAATCTTTGCCCTGGAGGGAAACATTGTTTTTATTACCCTGGAAAACAAACAAATCTTCCCTCTTCCCAGGAGGGAGACACTAGCTCTGTCTTCTGTGAAAGAAAAAGAAATCTCCAGACCCCAACATCATTAAGCCAAAGGGAAGAATCAAGCCGGGAACTAGGTCAAGCGGGTCCTTAACCTGGGAACTGAGGAGTGCAAACCTGCCTCCCAAGATGAAGTTACAGACCCCCTCACAATTTGCCTACAGGGAAATTCCTTGTGGACAAAGGACAGACGGAACTGAGTCATCCCTCTGCTCCCGTGAGATAAATGCTTATCTGATCGCTTTCCTCTGCCCTATTGTTTCACTAAGCCAGATTTCGGCACAAGTAACTATTCTGTAAATTGCATATTTAGTGAAAGGCTAATAAGAAACTCAAAGGAATGCAACCTTTTGTCTCTTATCCACCCTCTGACCTGGAAGGCCCCTCCTCACTTCAAGTTATCCCCGCTTTACTGACTCAGCCAATGTACATTTTACATACATTGATTGATGTCTCATGTTTTCCTAAAATGTATAAAACCAAGCTGTGCCCCCACCACCTTGGGCATGTGTCCTCGGGACCTCCTGAGGACCCACCCTTCACCTGGGCAAAATAAACTTTCTAAATTGATTGAGACTTGCCTCAGCTGCTCTGTGTACCCGTTGTAGGCTGTCGACTACACAAACGTCTTTGAAAAGATAATCCAGAACAAAAGCTGTCACATGACAAGCGGGAACACAAGAGGCCCTGGAGGACAATCCCAGTGCGACAGACTGGGGAGGGAGGGGCTCAGAAACTGAGTCACCTCCTCAAGGTCACACAGCCATGACACAGCTGACTCCAAAGCCCCTGCCTTTTCCTCCTGCCTCCCAAATGGGCTGCTGGTCTAGCCTGGGAACCAAAGACCCACACTTAAGATTGCTTCCAAGCCAGTATCCATGGTGTCATGGCTATCGTGGTCGCCTAGCAATATAGCTTCGGAGGGAAAATCCGCTCTGAGCTCTCGACAATGACTTGTAGCAGCGTGGGCACGGGGACTGCGTGTGGCTTGTGGAGCAGGCGCCGCCCAGATGTGCCTGATTTGGGACTGGGTCATCCCAGAAGAGAAAATTCCTCCCTGGCTGTCCCTAGGTGATGTCAGAGGAGCTGGAAAAAAAGAAGCTTCTGGAGGTGGGATAAATGCTCTTTTCTTTTGCAGAAGGCAAAAAAAAGTCACATTGTTCCATATTTATTTAAATATGAAATTTATTTGTAGAGCAAAAAGAGTTGGTGTTGAATTCCAGCACCCGGCCGGGAAGTGGTCTGGCCTTATTTCTGTCTCCTCAGAGCACCTTGTCCCCTGGTGACCTAATCCAATTTTTCAGAGTTGGAGGCTGGACCGTGTCCCTGGGCCCCGCCCCTCCCCGTCTGGAGAATGGCAGGTTGGGGCTCCTCTGTCACTCACTCCTCATCTGCAAAATGAGGGCACGCACGCCTGCCTCATGCCACCCTTGCAGGTAAAAAGCAGTCGAATAGTAAGCCAAGCAGCTTCTCACTTGGTCAATTGCTAATATATCCATCTGTATTTGTAGAGAAGGAAGCTGGAGTAGTCAGTCACTATCCCGTGGATGCCTTTAAAGAGGGGCTGTCCCTCTCACAGTGCCCCTCTTGACTTCCTCCCAGCCATCAAGGAGGAAGTGTCTTCCGCAGCTGCGCCTCTGAGCTGTCTCTGAAGTCATATGAGGTTTGTTTTCTCAGAGGCTTGGGCAGGGCTGAGACCCAGGTCTCTTCCTACAGAGTGAGCACTCTTACCCAGGAAATGCTCCATGCAACACCCTTTAACACTGCTTATTGCATTTTAACTTCACAGCAACCCTGGGAGAAAAGAGCTTTAATGCTGTTTTATAGATGGAGAAACCTAGATTCTGAGGGTCTTGTGTGGCCAGGCCTCAAGGCCAGTGGGGGTCAGAGATGGGACTAGAACAGTAACAAGTCTTCCACTGTCTCCCAGACTGAATGCCTGCACTCCCGACGTCATCTCTGACGTCTCACGTGGTGGCGGGCGCCTGTAGTCCCAGCTACTTGGGAGGCTGAGGCAGGAGAATCGCTTGAACCTGAGAGGTGGAGGTTGCAGTGAGCCAAGATTGCGCCACTGCACTCCAGCCTGGGCAACAGAGCAAGACTCCATCTCAAAAAAAAGGCTCTATTCATGTTACTGCAAGACATGATTTCACTCTTTCTTATGGATGGGTAGTATTCTATGAGCATATATACCATATTTTCTTTATCCATCAACCATTGATGGACATTGAGGTTATGGTACAGCCTCAGTTTCCCCCTCTGCAGACTGGGATGATGCAAGGCTCCTTGCCATCTGAGACTCTCATGGGATAAGTTCTCTTCAATTGAACTGTGTGGTGTTAGTTTGGAAAGGAACAGAGAGGGTCAGTCACGTACCCAGCGTCACCCAGTGAGCTGAAGCAGTGCCAGGACAAGGTCCAAGCCCCCCACCATAGGGTCAGGGCTCTGCCAGCCACACCTCCACGTCACAGGCCTCTGCAGGGACATGGTGGTGGTGGGTGGGTGGTCACCCTGACTCAAGGGGCACTGAGAACCCTGTTCTTCCCTTATGTGAGACCATTCTGGGTATGTCCCAGAATGGTCTCCCATGGCAGACAGGGAAATTACAGGGTGAGGTGGTAGTGAGGAGGCCAGGAAGGATGGGGAGGATGGATGAGCATGCCAGGAGGAGCAGGCCAGCCGCCCACACTTTCCTGTCCCGAGATGACTGGCAGCTGTGAGATGGCACCTGCAGCAAAGTGCACCCACAAGTCTTGGGGAGGGCTGGGCCCCACCTCAGGAGACAGCCACCTGAGCCAAGGCCGGACAGCCAGGACTGGGGATGACCATGACGTCTCTCACCGCCCAGGCAAGGTAATGAGCTGGTGTCCCCTCCCCCTGGAACGCTTGCTGCCCCCTCCCCCTGGAACGCTTGCTGCCCCCTCACACTTCAGGACTCAGTCTCAGTTTCTTTCTTTTTAAAAAACATTGTATAAAGATACGAGGTACAGGTGCAGTTTTGTTCCATGCATAAGGTGAAGTCTGGGGTTTTAGTGCAACCATCACCTGAATAGTTTACTTTGTACCCGTTGAGCGATTTCTCACCCTCACTGCCTCCCACCCTCCGAGTCTCCCGTGTCTATCATTCTCCTCTGTGGGTCCATGTGCACATATTTGTAGCTCCCACTCACAAGTGAGAACATGCCGCATTTGACTTTTTTTCTGAGGTGATTCACTTAAGATAATGGCCTTTGACCGGGTACAGTGGCTCACGCCTGTCATCCCAGCACTTTGGGAGGCCGAGGTAGGTAGATCACCTGAGGTCAGGAAATCCAGACCAGCCTGGCCAACATGGCAAAATCCCGTCTCTACTAAAAATACAAAAATTAGCCAGGCATGGTGGCGGGCACCTCTAATCCCAGCTACTCAGGAGGCTGAGGCAGGAGAATCACTTGAACCCAGGAGGTGGAGGTTGCAGTGAGCCAAGATCGCGCCATTGCACTCCAGCCTCCCAAAGTAGCTGGACAAAAAAAGATAATGGTGTTTGGTTCTATCCATGTTGCTGCAAAAGACATGAGTTCACTCTTCCTTATGGCTGCATAGTATTCTATGAGCATATATACCGTATTTTCTTTATGCAGTCAACCATTGTTGGACACCGTGGTTGATTCCATATCTTTGCTATTGTAGATAGTGCTGGTTTAAACAGCTGAGTGCAGGTACCTTTTTGATGGAGTGACGTCTTTTCCTTTGAGTAGATGCTCAGTAGTGTGACTGCTGGATTGGACACTGGTTCTAATTTAGTTCTCAGTTTTGAGACACCTTCTCAGGAGGGCCTTCGTGAACTGCCCATGTGGAGCAGCCCAGCCTGCTGGGTGCTGGTGACTATGTTCATCTGCTTTCTTTCTGCCTCATCGTCCTGGATCCACAGATTTGTGAAATCCATGGAGCTCGGCTTTGTCTGGCTTCCCCACTGCCTCCAACACCCAGCACAGGGCCTGGCACACATGGGGTGCCTGGTCCCTGTGCACGAGGCCCGGAACTGTCAGCGTGGTTCACTTGCTCATGGAACGGCATAGCAGGAGAGTGAGCTGCACCAGTGGGAGCTCACAGATGCATGGGATAAAGGCAGGCCCCACACAAGATGAAAATGCAGGGCCCTAGTTCAAGGACTCCTGAGCAAGGTTAACGTCAATGGCGAGGCCATGTGTGTACCATGTGCCTTTGGTATGACGTGAGGAGAAGAGCATTTTACCTCTGGGGTCCTCCCAAAAACCCATAACCCAGCCGGGCACAGTGGCTCACCCCTGTAATCCCAGCACTTTGGGAGGCTGAAGGGGGCAGATTGCCTGAGCTCAGGGGTTCAAGACCAGCCTGGCCAACATGGTGAAACCCTGTCCTTACTAAAATACAAAAAAATTAGCCAGGCATGATGGTGCATGCCTGTAGTCCCAGCTACTCGGGAGGCTTAGGCAGGAAAACCACTTGAACCTGAGAGGAGGAGGTTGCAGTGAGCCAAGGCCATGTCACTGTACTCCAGCCTGGGTGACAGAGCAAGACTTCATCTAAAAAACGAAACAAAACCCATAACTTCAGTCTAACCAGGGAGAAAAGCATCAGACAAATCCAAACTGAATGATGTTCTATAAGATACCTGACCAACACCCCTCGAAGACCATGAGGAATTTCAAGACAACAGCAGAGTGTTGAACCAAACGCCAAGCCCTCTAAGCACAGGGCCTGGGCGATGGCACAGGCCACACACCTGAGAAGCGGCCTGGGCCGGAGGCCTGAAAAGCAAACGGAGGGGGTGCCCCAGGCCCCCATAGCCCTTGGAAGCAGGAAAGGGGGCCCTGACAAGGAACCCTGTGGGTGGGGGTGGGGATGAGGAGAAACCAGGGGCCTAACGTGGAGAAGGGGTAAAGGGTGTGACTGTGGGCAGGACCCAGGGCCCCTCTCTGAGGGTCCTTAGCACAGGGGGGCTGCCATGAAGCTGGGCACTGCCCGAGCAGGCCACGCACCCCAGCCACAAAGAGACTCCTGTAGCTTCAGGGCCCAGCAGCTGGGATATCAGAGCTCAGCCGCCTACAACCCATGAGTGTCCCCTGCATCCTTATTCTGCTCCTGTCCCCAACAACAAGCAAACGAAGAGGGGAGGAGCCCTCTCAGTGTCAGACACCCCTTGCAGTGAGGGTCCGGCTCTGACCCGCACTAGGACATGTAGAAGCAATGCCCAATAAGAAACAAGACTGGTACTTTTTTTTTTTTTTTTTTTTTTTTACAGAGCTTTGCTCTTGTTGCCCAGGCTGGAATGCAATGGCGAGATCTCAGCTCACCACAACCCCTGCCCCCCGAGTTCAAGCGATTCTCCTGCCTCAGCCTCCCAAGTAGCTGGGATGACAGGCATGCACCATCACATCCAGCTAATTTGGTATTTTTAGTAGAGACAGGGTGTCTCTATGTTGGTCAGGCTGGTCTCGAACTCCCGAGTGTAGGTGATCTGCCCACCTCGGCCTCCCAAAGTGCTGGGATTACAGGCTTGAGCCACCACGCCCAGCCAAGACCAGTACTCTAAATTAGACAGGACTCATTTCGAAAACTATGTCAGCAGAAAAATAGAGAATCTGCTCATGATATCTCCAAGGGGTAGAAATTGGGGCATTTGGCTTCACCCAGCTGATGTTTGGGTGGAAAGTAGCGTGCCTTCATATTCAGGCCCAAACTAGTACAGATTCCTCAGCGGTTCCCAGTGAACTCTCCGGGGCGTGCAAAGAACGTTCTCATGAGGAAGGGGTCGGGAGGCCTGGGCTCTGGTTCTCTGTTGCTAACTTGCTGTGTGATTGGAATGAGTCCTTAACCCTCTCTGGGCCTCAGTTTCTTTGCCCGAACAGTAAGGGAGCGGTTCGGGGTGAGCTCTGGCAGGCAGGAGCCTACTGTCCTCACTCCCCTGCAGGGCTGGCTGGGCAGGGAGAGAGACAGGCTGGGGGAGGAAGGGTCTCTGGGGAAAGAGGGGCCTTCTTGGGGTTGACAGAAGCAGGGGAGCCTCGGTGCAGAGGTGACCAGGCGCCAAGGGGAGGCTCCGCTGCGGTTAGGAGCTGAGTTTAGAACTCACACTTGGCTTTGGATCCTGGCTCTGCTGCCTACTTGCTGGGTGACTTTGGGCAAGCAGTTTAACCTCTCTGGGTCTGTTTCCTTACCTGCAGTGTAGATGAAATGACCGTCCCTACCTCACGAGGGTACTGCGATTAGAAGAGGCAGCGCAAATGAAGGATGTCACTCAGTCTCTAAGGAGCATCCGGCAGAGGTGACGCGAGGGTGAATCACCCGAGGTCAGGAGTTCAAGACCTGCCTGGCCAACACGGTGAAACCCCAGTTCTACTAAAGATACAAACATTAGCTGGGCGTGGTGGCGGTCGCCTGTAATCCCAGCTACTCAGGAGGCTGAGCAGGAGAATCACTTGAACCCGGGAGGTAGAGGTTGCAGTGAGCTGAGATCACGCCACTGCACTCAGCCTGGGCAACAGAGCTAGACTCTCTTTCAAAAGAAAAAAAGAAAGAGAAAAAAGAAAAATGATGAAAGAACCGCACCCTCACACACACAAAGAAAGAGAGGTAGAGAGACAGGAAGGAAAGGAGGCCAAGGGGGAAGGAAGGAGGGTGCAGACCAAAGCCCCCGACCCACAGCACTGCACACAGCCTCTCTCCCAGTACCCTGGTGCCACCATGCCAGGGCGGCCTGGACAGCACCTGCCGGCCACTTCCCCGGCCACACAGCGCTGGCATCCTCCCTCCAGTCCGGCAGCCATCCTCCGCTGGCCATAAAGGCCTCTTTCTCTGGTGGCTGTTTGTGTTGGGCTCTTCCCACCTCCACGGGCAGCCTCCAGACACTGCCAGCAGGCACGAGGACGCAGCCCCTGCCCGCTGCTGAAGGGCTGCCTTTGTGGACACACAGACCAGCCGGCTGGTGCCCTCTGGCCCTTGGAAGCCAGCTGCTTCCCGCTCCTGCTCATCCAGGAGGTAAACAGGACCAGGACCGAGAGCCAGCCTCCGCCACATTCCCAGCCCCCTCCCCACCCCAGCTCTGTGAGGTCCTGACTCCAGGAATGAATACACAGCCCCTGTTCTTCCTCAACCCACGACATAAATCCCTGCTCCTCTGGCCGGGCAGCCTGCATCACAGGCGCCACACGGGCCGTCCCGCTTCCGCCCGCCTCCCGGAGCTGTAGGTGAGACCGGACCCGGAGCAGCCTGGGGCCACAGCTGGGGACAGTTCCAAGCTGTATTTCTCATTTTCAAAACCCTGTGTGTATTCAAACATGCCCTGCCTTGTTCCAGAGAGATCTAAAGCAGCTACAAGGACACATCAGGTGCAACCAGTGAAAATGAAGACCGGAACGAAAGGCTCAGAATGGTTTTTTTATTTTTAAAGTGACAGGGTTTTACTCTGTTGCCCAGGCTGATGTGTCATGGTGGGATCCTAGCTCACTGCAACCTCAAACTCCTGGGCTCAAGCAGTCTTCCTGTCTCACCCTCCTTAGTAACTGAGACGACAGGTGCACACCAACATACCAGGTTGAGATTTTGAGTATAGTTTAAAACAGAGGGCCAGGTGCCGTGGCTCAGGCCTACAGGCTCAGGCCTTACAATCCCAGCACTTTGGGAGGCCAAGGCGGGCAGATCACCTGAGGTCGGAAGTTCGAGACCAGACTGGCCAACATGGTGAAACCCTGTCTCTACTAAAAATACAAAAAAATTACCTGGGCGTAGTGGTGCATGCGCCTGTAATCCCAGCTACTCGAGAGGCTGAGGCAGAAGAATCGCTTGAACCCGGGAGGCAGCAGTTGCAGTGAGCCGAGATGGAGCCATTGCACTCCAGCCTGGGCAAGAAGAGACTCCATCTCAAAAAATAAATGAATAAATAAACAAATAAATAAAAAAGAGGAACATCAGAAGCTACCTAAATGTTCCATGATAGGGAATTGATTAAATAAATTATGATTAATAAATTACAATATAGCCACACAATTCAATTCATAGTAATATTTATTATGCAGCCATTCATACTGAAATCATAGTATTAAAATTAGGTATAGAACCTAATTTATTTACTACTTATGTATTCCTAGAACCTAATGGCAAGTTTGTACGTATAGGCCTAAGAGGATTTTTCTGCAAAGGGAGCTAGACGTCTCATGACCTTCTTGAAATGACCATGGCCTCCAAGAAGTTAAGAGTCACTGTGTAAACAGCATGGATTGTAAAATCCCACTTTTATGTATGTGTGCAGTCTGGGAAGCTGCTACCACAAACTTCAAAAATCTCTTTATCTCTGAGTATGTGAATTGTGTATTTTTTCAACATTTTTCTACCAGCATGATCTATTCCCTTATCATGGTAAGCCACAACTTTGGCCATATATCCTCTAGCAACCAAAGAAAAAACAAAAGCGTGGTCAGTCACTGATTCCCAGAGTTCACAGGAGAAAATAAGTGGCTGCCTTTGGTATGAAAGAGGGTAGAGAGTTCTCTGAGGGGGCGAGCCAGCTGGGAGGGAGACTGGCTCTTAGGGCATGAGGACAGGGTGCAGGGAAGGCTCCATGAGGGGCTGAGGTGTCTGCAAATATCATTTGATCTATCTGTCCAGGGGAACACCTTGCAGCCCCCCTTGGCTGGCCCCATTCAGGAAAAGGGCTGACTCATTTCTTCATAGCGGGGTACAGCGAGACAGGATCAGACACTCTCTGTTCACTTCTTTATAAGAAGGACAGGCAGCAACATTACAAAGAGTCAGCCAAGGGTTGTCAACTGTCTGGCACAAGTAGAAGAATATTTGGAGGTTACTGAAATCAGAATACGCAGAAAGTTCTTCACTCCACCCAAGCTAGGAGGTCTTTTCCACTCACTTCAGAGGAACACCTGCAGAACATATTCAAGAGTGTTCCAAATATCTATTGCTGAGTCACAAATCACCCCAGAACTTAGTGAACTAAAGTTTACAACAGCAATCCTTTTATTATCTCTCATAGTTTCTGAGACCCAGGAAATCAGGATGGGCTCATTGGGGTGGTTCTGGCTCAGGAAGGCTCTCATGAGGTTGCAGTCAGGTGGAGGCTGGCGTTGGAATGGCTCAAGACTGGAACAGCCGGGGATGACCAAGTACCTCTCTTCATATAGTCTCAGGGCCTCTCCATGTGGTCTCTTCATGTGTGACAGCTTGGGCTTCCTAACAGCATGGCAGCCTCAGGAGGGTTAGTCTACTTATTTGGCAGCTCGGGCCTCCAAGCCCAAGTATTCTAACTGACCAGGCTGAAGCTGCATCACATATCACAGGCTAGGATTGGAAGTCATCCATGTTACCTCCATTGCTTTCTGTTGGCTATGAGCAAGCCACAGGCCCATCAGATTCAAAGACAGAGGACACAGACCTCATCCCTCTGTGGAAGGAGAGTCAAGGTCACTCAACATCATGTAGATTGAGAGATGTTGCCACCATCTTTGGAAAATATAATCTTCCAAACAGAGCCATCAACAATATCCAGTGCAGGTAAGAAGAAACAGGCAGGTTAAGTCCTGAAACCTCTGGCCTTTGAACATTTTATCTACACAAAATTCATCATTGTAGGCCTCAGCTAACCCACAAACCCACAAACACTTTGAGATGTGACAGGCACCAAGTGTCAGCCAAGAAATGGGCTTTGGGAGTGGCCATCTGTGTCTGACGGCAGGACTGAGTTTGGGCAATTATTTAAATACAGTGTTGAGGTTGGGCGCAGTGGCTTATGCCTGTAATCCCAGCACTGGGAGGCTAAGCCGGGTGGATCACCTGAGGTCAGGAGTTTGAGACCAGCCTGACCAACATGGTGAAATCCCGTCTCTACTAAAAATACAAAAATTAGCTGGGCATGATGGCAGGCATCTGAAATCCCAGCTACTAGGATACTCCTGAAGGCAGGAGAATCACTTGAACCTGGGAGGTGGAGGTTGTAGTGAGCCGAGATCGCAACACTGCACTCCAGCCTGGATGACAAGAGCAGGACTCCATCTCAAAAAAATAAAAGAAAAAGAAAATAAATACACCATTGAGTCTCACCATACTATCTGATTTGTTTTAAGTGTGTGGAGGCCAGGGACCGTGGCTCACATGTGTTATCCCAGCACTTTGGGATATTCAGGCAGGAGGATCGCTTAAGCCGACAAGTTCAAGATCAGCCTGGGCAATAGAGTAAGACCCCCATCTCCATTAAAACTTTACAAAAGGCGGAAAACAGAAAAGTGGACCTACAGATGGAAATGGTGGAAAAGTTGTTTGCCCCCACCTGTAAGACAGTTGAGGCTGAGACGTGTCAAGAGATGCTGTCATCGGCCCGCATTGGCTGCTGGTCAGCCTTGAGTCCGTTAGCTGTGAGTTAGTTCTCTGGTGGAAGACAAAGAACAACAGCAACAATAAAAGAACAAAAATAAAACAATGTGTCTGTCTAAAGTATTTTGGGGTAAAATTATACAATGCCTGGGATTTGCTTTAAAATATTATAATTTGCTTTAAAAATATAATTTCCAGCAAAGAAACAAAAAGTACATAGAGGGACCAAGATCTGTCTTGAGTTGCTACTTGCTGAAGTTAGGGGTGTGTACATGAAGGGTGTTTGTTTGTTGAGATGAAGTCTCGCTCTGTCACCTTGGTGTTTGTTTCTTTGTTGAGACAAGAGGAAGTCACCTAGGCTGGAGTGCAGTGGTGGGATCTCGGCTCACTGCAGCCTCTGCCTCCCGAGTTCACATGATTCTCCTGCCTCAGCCTTTCAAGTAGCTGAGATTATAGGTGCACACCGCCACACCCGGCTAATTTTTATATTTTTAGTAAAGATGGGGTTTCACCATGTTGGTCAGGCTGGTCTCAAACTCCTGACCTCAAGTGACCCGCCCACCTCAGCCTCCCAAAGTGCTGGGATTACAGGCGTGAGCCATCGCACCCGGCCATGTGTCAATTTTCTTGTTAATTGATTCATAATTAAGAAAAGTCACCAAATGGGTATTGTTGGCTGTTCCTTTCTTTTTCCTGTAATTTTTTTTTGCTGTTTTTGAACTTGTTTTGTCTGCCAAGGGAACAGGTATCTTTAGTGGATAAGGGCTACCAGGCATAAAAGATGAAGAGACAATTATTGGGCCAGAAGCTGAGATGGGTGGATCACCTGAGGTCAGGAGTTCGAGACCAGCCTGACCAGCCTGGCCAAGGTGGTGAATCCCCGTCTCTACTAAAAATACAAAAAAAAAAAAAAAATTGGCTAGGTGTGGTGGTAGGTGCCTGTAGTCCTAGCTACTAGGGAGACTGAGGCAGGAGAATCGCTTGAACTGGGAGGTGGGGGATCACACCACTGCACTCCAGCCTGGGCAACAGAGTGAGACTTTATCTCAAAAAAAAAAAAAGAGAGAGAGAGAGAGACAATTATTGAAGAATAAGTGTTAAATAGAATGAATTTTGGTCATTAGCTTAATCCCAGACCACCCCCCATCCCACCCACTCCCTCACTTGAAAAACCTGGAGACCGCCCAGGCCTGGTTGAGGGGCCTCGTCTAACACAGGACTGGCCCGCCCTCTGGTGGCTACGGGCAGAAGTGCATAGATCCGTGCTCTTTCTCTGAGCTCACGGAAGCCAAGTGTTCGAGCTTCCACTAGAGATCACACACTGCTTGCTCCACAGGCCGAATGCGACCAACAGATGCACTATCTCTAAAGTATGAATATAGGGGCCAGGCTCTTAATATGTTACCAGCATTTAAAAATAGATATTTTACGTACAAATCCAGATTTTCGGCTCTTTGGAAAGCCAGATCTGACAATGATGGGAGGAGACCCGCACTCTCCGGTTATCCGTCTGGCCTCTGTGGTTTATGTTGAGTTTTTCCAGCACGCAATCCCTGTAGTGGACGGAATCATAACTCCCAAATATTTGTGTCCACCAGATACCTTGGTATGTGACCTTATTTAGAAATCAGATCTTTGCAGGTGTAATTAGTTAAGCATCTGAAGATAAAATCATATCGGATTTGGGGTGTGCCCCAAATCCAACAACTTATGTCCCTGTAGGAAGAGGGAGGATACCAGCTTGGTGCAGTGGCTCACATTTGTAATCCCAATGCTTTGGGAGGCTGAGGAAGGAGGATTGCTTGAGGCCAGGAGTTTGAGATGAGCTTGGGCAGCATAGCAAGATCCAATCTCTACAGAAATTTTTAAAAATTAGCGATACTTGGTGGCTCACACCTGTAGTCCTAACTGCTCAGAAGGCTGAAGCAATGGGATTACTTGAGCCTAGGAGTTTGAGGTTACAGTCAGCTATGATCACACTGGTGTATGCCAGCCTGGGCCGCAGAGCCAGACCCTGTCTCAAAAAAGAAGAAGAAGGAGAAGAAAGAAGAAAGAAGAAGAGGAAGAAGAAGAAGAAAGGAGGAGGAGGGAGGGAAGCGGGGAGGGGAGGGGGGAGTAGGGAGAGGAGGAGGGGGAGAAGAAAGAGGGGGGAGGAGGAGAATGAAGAAGAGAAGAAAGAGGAGGAAGATAGCCCCAGAGAAGAAGGCCACATGGAAACGGAGACAGCCTTGAGTAAGGCATCTGCAGGTGAACGAATGCAAGGATGGCAGGCAACCACCAGAAGCTGGCGATACACCTGGCACAGATCCTCCCCCAAGAGCTTCAAGAAGGACCCAACCCCACTGACACCTTGATTTTGAACTTTTGGCTCCCAGAACTGTAGGAGAATAAATTTGTGTTGTTTTAAACCACCCAGTATATGGGCATTTCTCGTGACAGCCCTAGAAAACTAACATGGAACCCCCAGGAAATCCTTGCCCTTCTACAACACCCCACACACAGGCCTCTGCTCTAAAGCCTCAAGGAACAGAGCTCACACCTCCCAACTGGGTGATGAACTAATCATTGGAACGTTCTTTCTGCTAAACCAGTACACAACAGAAACAACACAAAATTAAGCTAGAGTCTATAAAAAGTGGGGAGAAGGGTTCCTGGAAAACACTGGAAAAAAGTGAGTGGAAACAAGATCTTAAAAAGAAAGAAACCCTGCTGGTTATGGAATCAGGGAGGGCTTCATGGAAGAAGTGGCACCTGAACTGGGCCTTCAAGGATAGCTCTGCCAAGACTAGCAGAAACTGGTGGGAGTGCAAGGCATTTTCCAGGTGATGGAGCCGTGAAAGGCCCAGAGAAGGAATGCGTGGGTCATGCACAGTAACGTTCATCCATTCCTTCCATGAATATTCTTCACTGAGCAGTGGATAATGAGCTTAGTTGGATGGAGCTGTGTGGCCGAGTAGGGTCAGTAGGTTGAAATGAAACAGCAGGGTCTAAATTTTAAACAATCCTGGGTTCTCAAGCATGCTAAGTAAAGAATTGGACGTTTATCCACCTCCCCATGGGTTTTCCTTCAAGCTAAACTACTCTCCTTGCCTCTTGTGTAGAGGACTATTGGTTTTGTGTCTTTCCAGGGTCCCTTGCCCTGATAATAGGCCATGCCCTGGAAGCAAGGATGGGCACCTGATTGGCCCAGGCCAAGCCAATCACTTCATTTCATCCACCTGGCAACCGTAGCAGATCTAATCAGGGTCCTTCCCTGGGATTAATATAGAGATTCTGGGTGCAAGCAGCTCTTCCTCAGCTGGGGCAGTCTTGTTCCCCGCCACATGGAAACAGCCCATCAGGAGTCAGACAGAATGAGGCCAACAGGTGAAAAGAAACAGTAAAGCAAAGGCAGTCCGCATGGAGGAGCCCTGGGGGTGCTGGACTCACAGTTGCCATCCGCGAAGACCTGGCTCCTTAAATTCTTCCTTCAATTCCGAGACCTGCTGCAGGACCCCCACCTTCTGTGACAGCCAATAAATTCCGTCTCTGTCTAGGCCAGTCGGAGTTAGGAAGGTGCCTGTCACTTGCAACCAAAGGGTCTTGGCTGGTACAGTTCTATTTCTAAAACCCTGCCCCCGCTGACCAAGCAGCCAGTGAAAGCAAAGGGAGACGGTGCCCATCCCGGCAGCAGCCCTCTCTCCACTTCAGAGAGGTCACTCCAGGGCACTTTCTGGTGGGTGGTTGGTGCTGATAGGGTGACGCTGACAAAACACAGGGCTGTGAATCCAAGTCACTTACGAATAGGGGAGAGAACATAACATATCCGACTCTCTCCAAAGGACACACATGTCCACCCTCAGTCATTCCTTTGGATTACGGCTCCCTTTGAAACAAGCTAGGACAGACGTTCAGGAGGCAGAAAGCAGACCAATTTGCTAAAATGCCAAAATGCCTTAGACGCAGCCACCAGATTTACTGGTACAAATTTCGTATATCAAAATTACTAAAAATTTTGGTTTCCAACAAGAATCAGTTGGGATACATTGGCTTGGAAAAAAAATTACAGATTCTAAAGGGAAAGGTAAAATTGTTTAAAGCAACTGAAGAGAAATGAATCTCCAACAGTGAAAAACAGCACTAGGAGAGCTTATAGATGTTTTATTTTATTTTATTATTTTATTTTATTTATTTGAGACGGGGTCTTGCTCTGTCACCCAGGCTCGAGGGCAGTGGTGCTATCTTGGCTCACTGCAACCTCCAACTCCTGGGTTCAAGCAATTCTCCTGCCTCAGCCTCCAGAGTAGCTGGGATTACAGGTATGCGCCACCACACGCAGCTAAATTTTTTTGTTTTTGGTAGAGACGGGGCTTCACCACATTGACCAGGCGGGTAGATGTTTTAATCATGGATGATATTCAAATGGCAGGTAGAGAAGGTAGCCTAAGGATGACGTCAGGGCTGAATTGGGTCAAGATCATTCATTCCTGCATTCATTTCAATGTATGTCCTGGTTACCTACCAGCCCCAGGCCGCAGGGATACAGATGTAGTAAGACGTGATCTGTGCCCTAAAGAACTTGGCTGGAGGAGCTTCAGGGAGTCAAAAAGATGCGACCCAATTCTATATCCTTATAGATATATCCCACATCTAGCCCAGGGCAGGGTAGAGGCCTGTGCGAGACCAACAAGGAGCAGAGGCAGCCCGGTTCCCTCTGCCTGTAGAAGTCAGGGAGTCGGGGAAGCAGTGATGTTTGAGCTGGGCTAACTTGTTTTTCTTTTTTTCTGAGATGGGTCAGCTTGGGTGACACAGCAAGACTCTGTGGTACAGTCATGGCTCACTGCAGCCTTGACCTCCCAGGCTCACACGATCCTCCTGCGTCAGCCTCCTGAGTAACTGGGACTACAGGTGCAAGCCGCCTCATCTGGCTAAGTGTTTTGCCTTTTTGTAGAGATTGAGTCTTACTCTATTGCCCAGACTGGTCTCAAATTCTTGGTCTCAAGTCATCCTCCCCCTTTGGCCTCCCAGAGAGCTGTGATTAACCACGTGTGCCACTGTGCCGGGTGGGACTGAGCCCCACCCGCAGGATGTGTCACCATCTCCAGGCAGTGTCAGGATTGAATTGAATGCAGGACACCCAGGTGGTATCCGCTGGAGAACAACTTGGTGTGTAGAGAAAAATCCCCACACATTTTGGTGACCAGAGGGGAAGTATTCCGTGTCAACAGAGTGAGAGTAGAAGAAAAAAATAGTTTTGCTTTTCTTTCCCCCTTAGATAGACTATAAACTAGATTGAGGCTGGGTGCCGTGGCTCATTCCTATAATCCCAGCACTTTGGGAGGCTGAGACAGATGGATCCCTTGAGGTCAGGAGTTCTAGACCAGCCTGGTCAACACAGTGAAACCTCATCTCTACTAAAAATACAAAAAAAAATTTAGCTGGGCGTGGTGTGCACCTGTAATCCCAGCTACTCAGGAGGCTGAGGCAGGAGAATTGCTTGAGCCTGGAAGGTGGAGGTTGCAGTGAGCTGAGATCTTGCCGCTGCACTCCAGCCTGGCTGACAGAGTAAGACTCTGTCTCAAAAAATAAATTAAATTAAAGAGATTGAGAGGAGATGCTGCAAGGAGGGGCCTCCTTCCCCACCAGGGCCAGGGAAGCAAATATTCCCAGGAAACTTGCAAGACACCCACCCACCCCTCTGATGGCGTGGCGGGAGTCCCAAGACGATGGGCAGTGGGAGCCGAAGCTCGGCCTCCAGGGTCAGCCCAGCCTCCTCTAGAGGCTGACCCATCCCACAGCGGGGGCATCCAGGCTGCCCACCCTTCCAGAGAAGCAGTGGCAGAGTCACACCAAATGTGCAACGTGAGAGAGAGAGAGAAAGCAAGACAATCCAAAACCTAACGAAACACTCTCTGGACTCGTACCCGCGCACGTTTTTTTTTTTTTTTTTTAACCTGTGCACGTTTTAACACTGGGCGATGGAGCCCAATCCCCTCATCTTACAGATGGGGAAACCCGCGGAGAGGTGCTGGCCCAGCTTCAGAAGCAGGGCCTGGCAGAATCTCCCTCCCTCCTCCTCCTGTGCTACCCCAGTACCCACACTCCCACCCACATGCAACCATGGCTTGTTTATGAAAACACACGCGTTTCCACCGTGGGCATTATCTCAGTGTGGGAGGCATGCCAGGAGTGGCTAACACCCTGGGCAGCTGACCTTGCTGTCGGCCAGGCCTGGAGCAACACCGCACACCCCTGCCGGCGCCAAGGTCAGCCCTGGGAAACGGAGTCTTCTCATCCATACATGGGGCTGAGTGGCTGGTGATCCCTGCCTCGTGGAGGTGCTGAGAGGATTCAATAGCGTAATGCAGCCCAGACACGGCCCGTACTGGCTCACGCCTGTGATACCAGCACTTTGGGAGGCTGAGCCCAGGAGTTTGAGACCAGCCTGGGCAACATAGCAGGACCCCTATCTCTATAAAAAGTTTAACAATAAGAAAAGCCTGGTAGAACACACCTGTAGTCCCAGCTACTAGGGAGGCTGAGGTGGGAGGATTACTTGTGCCCAGAAGTCCGAAGTTACTGTGAGCTATGATCTCACCACTGTACTCCAGTCTAGGCAATGGAGTGAGAAAACTTCTCTGGGGAAAAAAAAAAAAAAAAAGGCTGAGTGCGGTGGCTCACACCTGTAATCCCAGCACTTTGGGAGGCCGAGGCACACAAGGTCAGGAGTTCAAGACCAGCCTGGCCAATCTGGGGAAACCCCATCTCTACTAAAAATACAAAAATTAGCCAGGTGTGGTGGCGTGCGCCCGTATTCCCAGCTACTTGGGTGGCCGAGGCAGGAGAATTGCTTGAATCACTTGAAGCCGGGAGGCAGAGGTTGCAGTGAGCCAAGATCACGCCACTGCACTCCAGCCTGGGTGACTCTGTCTCAAAAATAATAATAACAAAATAATAATAATGCAAAGGACATAGGGCATTAAAGGGAACATAGAAATGTTCATTTTTCCTCTCCTTTCCCTCAAAATATAAACAGTTCAGGATTTTGTTTGTTTCTAATCAAACACGCCCCTTCTCTGAGCTCTCTACAAAGGTGGCAGGTGGGAGGGAAAGGCCACTCTGAATCTGCAGTTCTCACCTCCACCCCTTCCCTCCTACATGCTGGGAGCAGCCCCTTGGCAAATCCCATCGCTCCTCACACCATCTTCCAAAAAACTCCCGAGCCTCCAAGTCTGAGCTTGCTGGTGGCAGCGAGACACAATGAATGGCAGAAAAGCTCCCCTTCCTAAGGACCTCCCCAGCTAGACAGGCAGAGCCTGCCCGGGCTACAGGCTGGCACCGGGGGCTTGCTTTCACTGCTTGGAAAGCCCTGAGGCTGGTTATCACCGGCGATCCATCCATCAGATGACTGGCCCAAAGTCACCGTTCATAAGCTCCAGGGCTAGACCTTACAGCTCCGGTGCCCAGATTCCATCCCCCTCCACACCAGAAAAGGATCCATTAAAAGGAAGACAGGTCTAGTGAGGGGTGGGCAAGGCCTAAGGGGAGAGAAGTCACAGAATAATGACGACAGTCCCCCGGCTCAGATAATCCCAGAAATAAAAGTAAGACACATAGGCATTCTTCTACTACACTGGCCAGGTGCTGTGGCTCATGCCTGTAATCCCAGCACTTTTGGAGGCCGAGATGGGCAGATCAGCCTGGCCAACATAGTGAAACCCTGTCTCTACCAAAAATACAAAAATTAGCCAGGTATGGTGGCATGTGCCTGTAGTTCCAGCTAATCAGGAGGCTGAGGCAGGAGAATCACTTGAAGCAGGGAGGATCCCAAGATCACACCACTGCACTCCAGCCTGGGCAACAGAGTGAGACTCTGTCTCAAAAAAAAAAAAAAAAAAAAAAAAATCAGAATCATGGGCCAGGTGCAGTGGCTCACACCTGTAATCCCAGCACTTTGGGAGGGTGAGATGGGAGGATCACCTGAGGTCAGGGGTTTGAGACCAGCCTGGCCAACATGGCAAAACCCCCTCTCTACTAAAAATATAAAAATATAAGACGTAGCCAGCCATGGTGGTGGGCGCCTGTAGACCCAGCTACAGGGAGTCTGAGGCAGGAGAATCACTTGAATCTGGGAGGTGGAGGTTACAGCGAGCCAAGATTGTGCCACTGGACTTCAGTCTGGGCGACAGAGGGAGACTCTGTCTCAAACAATTTTTAAAAATTAGAGTCGTAATGCTGACAAGCATGTAAGAGCCCAAAACGTACTCCACTGACGGCGTTATCTCAATTGGTTTCACCTTTCCCAAGAGCCATTTGCTAAGAGGTGGCTGAAGTCTTTGAAAAGCTCATACTCTGGATGAAAAAGCTCTGGAGCTGGATGGTGATGATGGCTGAACGACACTGCAAATGTACTAAATGTCATTGAATTGTATTTTAATTTTATTTTTTTTAGAGATACAGTCTCCCTCTGTTGCCCAGGCTCAAATGCAATGGCACAACCATAGCTCACTGCAGCCTCGACCTCCTAGGCTCAAGCAATCCTTAGCCTCCCACTGCCCCTCCTTCCCAGACTAATTTTAAAAAAAAATTTTTTTTTTTCTTATACATACAGGGTCTTGCTATGTTGCCTCGGCCAGTCTCAAACTCCTGGGCTCAAGCGATCACCCTGACTCAGCCTCCCGAAGTGCTGGGATTACAGGTGTGGGCCACCGTACCCAGCCATAAATGCTGTTTTTGTGAAAAATAGTACCAAGAGGAAGAATAATGAGAGTATTGCCAGCAGATGGTGTTTATAAAGTTTTTATTTTCCATTTTCTTAAAAATAACATTTGCTTTCTTTATGCATGTGTGGAGTGTACTTGTTTCCTTAGGCTGAGTAATAGGCAGATAAAGACTACACGAGGCGGGGTCCCCAGGTGGAGGCGGGGTGGAGTGTGAGAGGACGGGGCGCACGGGGGAAAAGGGAGGGCGGGGTGACTCACGGGACGCTTGAGTGCCCATCAACGCACACACAGTCTAACACTTTGTTTTTTGATTTTTTTAAAAGACATCTAAAATTACTGAGAGATACGATTTCAGTACTTAAATCTACAGACGGAAGTCCAAGCACTTGAATACAATTCCTAACTCTAAGCTCAGTTATTGCACACCACACAGTTCAAGCAGGCTTCAGGCTAGAAAGCAGGATGTCGGGGTCTCCTTCTGCACCTGCAATGTCTCTCCCCTGGGACTGCCGCCAGCCCGCAGCCTGTCGATGACCCCAGGTATCAAAGCTTAGCCACTCCTTCTCCCCAAGGGCTGGGGGCTCCGGCTTTGGTGAAGCAGAGGGTCCCTGTGTTGACGCTAACAGACGCCACCCCCTCCGAGGTGAAGTTGGAAGCAGGTGGAGCCCATGAAAGGCTGAGTGAGTGGCTGCCCGCTGCAGCCAGGTGGGCTGGAGTGAAGGGGTGTGACCATCCCCCACGTGCAGGACAATGGTGGGGGGCAGTCGAGATGCCCTGCCCACGCCCACCCACTGCCCCTCCTTCCCAAGCTCCCAGTCGGGCTTCCTTCTCCATCACCCTTGGACCCTCTCTGCGTGGTCTCTCAAGGCACATTTATTTTCTCTGCTCCAACCTGCCCGATCTCAGATCTCCACCTCCCCCAACACCCACAGGTCAAGAGGCCTGGGGCAGCCAAGGGGAGTTCCAGAACCAAGAGAAACCATTCTTTGAACGCATGGTTGGGCTTGCTCCAGCATGGGCCTGATTCCCCTACCTGCCTAAGCCAGGGGAGTGGGGGCAGGAAGGAGCAAGGCATTCAAGGAGAGGGTGCTGGACCGGCTGGGTGGCCGGCCCCCGGGTCAAGGGCACAAATGGAGGAGCTGAGGAAGGACTGATCTGCAGCCTTGCTCACGAGGAAGCCTTAACCTTGCCTCAAGAAGCCACTTTGAGACCGACCTTCAGCCCCACTGGGAACTCCTGTTTTGTCTACCTTTGGGGGGCCCAGTCTCAGTGGGGTGAAAAGTAATATGGGGGCTCCAGAGGCAGGCAAGGCTGAACCCCTGCAGTCCTGCCACAGGCCACTTCAGTGCCTTTTGCTTTCTTCCTAAAATGTATTTACAGGGACACACAAACGTGCACAGCCAGGAGACCCGGAGACACAGAGAGGTATGCACCCCACGAGCGGAGGGTGACATCAAGAGGACAGGGGACACCCTTCCTCTGCACCCCTTCCCTCCCCAGGCCCTCCAGCATCCTTAACATCTCCCCCCACAGGAGGAAAGTTCCAGAACTCCAGCTGGGGCAGAGGGAAGACACAGACTCCAATCCTAGCAAGAGCAGAAGTTTCAAGTAGCTCCGAGTGGGAGGCGCGGCCGCCTCAGAGAGCAGAGCGCTGACGAGGAACAGCATTTCCCTGAACTGAGCCGGGGCTGGAGGAGGAGGTGGAGGGCAGAGAGAGGACAGCAGAAGAGGGGACTAGGGGATCTGGAACACCTCACCAATCAGAACTGGGCTGCGGAATGGGAAGCGGTTTATGGGGCTAAGTGGAGCTCTGCCATTTCCCCCAAGAAGGACTCGGAAGATGTCGATTCTGGGGCAGAATGAGGGGCGGACAGGGCGAGGCTCTTTTGTGAAGTCCAACAGATGCTCGCAGATGCTGGGAGGCTGGGGACAGCCAGGTTGGGAGCCTCACCCGCCGCCCACCCAGCACTCAGGGGGCCCCTCCTCACACTCCGGGGCCACCAGGATGGCCCCTAGGTTCACACGCAGACACACACACGCACACACTGCACCCACCATGCACGGAAGGGCATTGCAGGCCCAAGTCTGGGTAGCAACGCTCCAGCAAACGTGTTGAGGAATTTGCTTTGATGGGGAGAACTGGACGGGTGGGGGGAAACAACAAACGAACGAAACGCACAGGACCTCTTCTCCTCTGGCGAAGTGAACTCGCCCTGCTCGGGACGTGACAGCGCGGTGTGGCCTCAGAGCCTGGCTGCCCCTGTCCCGTCCCCTCTGGCTTCTCACAAATTTTGCACTCTGCAGGCTTTGAAGCAGAGCTTGGGGAAGCCCCTCTGCTAGGGAAGCCCTAGGGATCCTCAGAGGGGCTAGAAGGAAACCCCAGGGGCAGAGGGGAGGGGGACTGGACATGGCCAGTGGTGGCTCTCCTCTGGCAGGAGGAAGATCATGGTCTCAGAGCACAGAAAGGCTGCAGCTTTCAATGGCTGCTTCTCTCTGGGGTCTCAGGGACAGGTCTCTCTGTTGGTCAGGGCAGGAGGGGAGTGTTAAGGGTCTGGGAGGAGGTGGGCACACACACCCTTAGCCCAGACCCAGGCTCCTCGCCTGCTGCTCCTGGCCCTCAGGCACCCTGAAGTGGACAAGAAGACCCCAGCAAGGGGGACGGAGGCAGGAGCAGCACCCCACGGGAGCCAGGCAGAGGTCAACCATGTCACCACCGCCCACTGTCCCCAAGAGAGCAGCCCAGGCTGTAAGTCCACCGTGAGACCCAGAGAAAAGGGCCAGGCTATTCCAGGGTCTGGGATTCAGAGCCGCCCCATCTCAACTCCTAAAGCTTCCCCAGGCTCTGCAGCCACAGCCTCCTCCTGCTGAGCCGACCCCCTCTCCTCACCCTGTGCTACCCGAACCTCCTGGGACAGACCTGGGACAGCTTGGCAAAGCTCCCCTCCCCCACCTCTCAGCTGCGGCCCTCCTCCTCTTCCGCCACCTTCCTTACTCTCCTAACCGTGCTTGGGGATCCGGCAAAGGGACAGGGCTTGCTGTGGCTGGGCATCCCAGCCCATCTCATCTGAGGCTGGCAGGGATGTCACACCACATGGGCCCAGTGTTGGAGGACCTCAGTCAGTAGACAGCTCCCTGCCCTCCCTCCCCTTTGCAATGGGGACAGGCTCTCGGGCCAGAGCGTGACCTCAGAATGGGGAGGGAGAAGGGCAGGCAGGGGCTGGTGGAGCCAGGGTAGGAACCCAAGAGGTCAGGGCTGGGCTGGGGGACGTGGCTGGGGGCATCTCATTTCATAGATTTTGACCTGTCAATTTATATTTGCGTGTGAATGTATTTTAAACCCAACAACAAATGGAAAGAAAATAGCTACAAGGAGGCCGAAGGGGCCTTTGGGTGACTCACTCTGCCAGGAGCAGTGTGGATCAAGGACACATTTGTCAGCGCATGCCACACACACAGGCACTCACACACACACACACTCACACTGTCACCGTCCCAGCCATCTGTGCCACACGCATGCTGTGCACACTCACACTCCCGGTCCTCCCGGCGGAGCAAGGTCCTTCTGACTGCAATTCCGGATCCATTCTGGAAGCTGCCTGCTGCTGCTCAGCGCTCTGCTGTCGAGTCCCCTGGCCGCCCCCTCCTGAGGGCATCTACCAGATGTAGCCCCCGTCGTCAGCCTCGCCCTCCTCCTCCTCGGCCTCCTCGCCTGCCTCCTCCGTCTCCTTCTCCTCCTCGTCCTCCCAGCCGACACCGCTCCCAAAGTCCCCCGAGAAACCCACGATGTCATCTGTGAGGGGAACGAGCCAACAGGGGATGAGGGAGCCTGGTATCCCACAACAAGGGCCCCCCCAGACCCCAGCCGCCAGCAGGCCCGTGCCACCCAGCCCGTACCGCAGTCAGGGCTCCCATGCATGCGGGTGCCGGTCAGCTCCAGGCCCAGCTGGTCCACACACCAGCAGTCACCGCTGCTCTGGTCACACTGCATCTTCCGGTAGTAGCCATCCTCATCGCAGCTTGGGATGAAGACTCCTGAATGGGACAGGGCCAGGCAGGGTCAGAGCAGGGACCCAGGCTATGGACTCCTCAGAGAGTTGACCTCAGGGCCTCAGGCATGAGCAGGAGTCTATGCACACCCAGAGCCCATCCAGACCAGATGCTGACCCCCCAACAGGCCCAGACGCCGAGAGCTGGACCCCGACCAGCAATTCTTCCAGCTCTACTGGCTGAAGATGAGGAAATCCACTTGCTTGAACCACCACTCAGGCCCCTGTGCTGGCTCCCATCCACCCCATCTGTTTCCCTGACTCCGTGGCCCGAGTCTTCTAGGACAGCCAGTCTGATTTCACCGGGTTCGACGCTCTCCATCCTCCTGGAGCTCCTCCAGCCTGGCTGTTCCCTGCCGGGAAAGCCCAGCCTTCTCCTCCCAGCCCCTCTGAGCCCAACCTGCCTCCAGGCCCACCCACTTCCTGCAGGCCCCCCCGCCGTAGCTCCTGGGCACCTGTGTACAGGTCTCACTGCTAGTACTGTCTTTTTTGGTGTGTCCATTTGTGTGTTGTGTGTTTCCCGACTGGCCTGAGCTAAGGGTCGTGAGGCCGGGGAGTGCGTCTGCCTTGCCATCCACTCTGAGCTGGGCTGGGTCGGTTGCTGTAGTTATCTTGGGGACCCGCCCCTGGGCGTTTGTGGAGTACGTGAGTGAGTGTCTCTCACGGAGTGGCCTCACTCAAACATTAGTCCCGTGCTTGCTGAAGGAAACTGAACTCAGTGGAGGGTTCCAGCATCCTTCTATATCCCAACCTCCAGCTCTGGCAATGGATGGGCATAAAATTGGTGCCTAAAACATGCTTTTCTAGGGGCGGATTGGGAGGCCTTGCCCCACCACAAGGAGAGACACAGGAACGCAGCATCCCTCTCCGTCTTCCTAGGCCAGGGCCTCCTCTGGGCCCCATGCCTGCCATGAGGCCCAAGGCTGGAGCCACCGGGTCTCCGAGGAACCTAGGAGCCACCCCCACCTCCTCCTCTGAGCGCCTGGCCTGACCCCTCACCTGGCTTCTTCTTGGCAGCCTCCTGGATCTGGACGCGTTCCAGCTCTGCCAGGCAGGGGGGCTCTGCGGGGAGAGAATTAGCCTCTGATGGGGCTGTCCCCTGGTGCTGGGGGGACACACTGAGCCCTTCAAGGCTTAGAGACCCAGGCAGGGGCTCTGCAAGATGAAAACAGCCCGTTTCTGACATGGGGCCACCCCACAGCAGGGATGAGAAGCACAGGGGCTCTGTGGCTTGAAAACACCCAGTCTCATTAGGGGACTCATCCCACAACGGTGGATGACCTGAAGTCCCCAAGAAGTCTTAGGGACCCATGAGAGGAGTCACAGGATTCAGAAGAGGAGGTGGCATGAACACACAGACACCCAAGGGTAAGAGACCCCAGGGGAGCATAATGCTAAAAAGAATGTTAGAACTCCCAGGCCTGAAAATACAGTCATGCGCTACACGAGGACGCTTCAATCAACGATGGACGGCGGCCCCATCAGATTACAACACGACTTTTACTTTACCTTTTCTACTTTTTGAGACAGAGTCTTGCACTGTTGCCTAGGATGCAATCTCGGGTCACTGCAACCTCCGCCTCCTGGATTCAAATGCCTCAGCCTCCTGAGTAGCTGGGATTACAGGTGCCCGCCACCACACCCAGCTAATTTTGTATTTTTAGTAGAGATGGGGTTTCTCTATTTTGGCCAGGCTGGTCTCTAACTCCTGACCTCATGATCCGCCCGCCTTGGTCTCCCAAAGTGCTGGGCTTACAGGCGTAAGCCACCTCGCCCAACCCTTTACTGTACCTTTTCTATGTTTAGCTATGTTTATTTTATTTTATTTTGAGATGGAGTTCAGGCTGGAGTGCAATGGTGCAATCTCAGCTCACTGCAACCTCCGCCTCCCGGGTTCAAGCGATTCTCTTGCCTCAGCCTCCTGAGTAGCTGGGATTACGGGTGCCTGCCACCACTCTTGGCTAATTTTTGTATTTTTAGTAGAGATGGGATTTCACAATGTTGGGCAGGTTGTCTCAAACTCCTGACCTCAGATGATCTGCCTGCCTCAGCCTCCCAAAGTGCTAGGATGACAGGAGTAAGCCACTGTGCCCAGCCTATGTTTAGCTACGTTTAGATGCACAAATGCTCACCATTGTGTTACAACTGCCTGCAGCATTCAGTACATAACATGCTACACAGGTTGCAGCCTGGGAGCACTGGGCCAGGTGTGCAGGGGGCCGTGCCACCAAGGTCTGTGTCACTGGTGCTTGTGCAGTGACAACATCACCTCGTGATGCATTTCTCAGAATGCATCCCCCTCATTAAGTGATGCATGACTGTAATGGCAGCCAACCTCTAACCTGTCGGTGACCTTGGGAAGTCCCCACCTCTCCAAGCTGGAAGCCTGCCTGGTTGTAAAATGAGGACAGTTCCCAGCCTCCTGCCCAAGAAGGCTGCTGCACAGAATGGATGGAGTGGGTTTCAAAGGCGCGGGAAGTCAAAGTGCTGGAGCGACGTGGGCCACAGGAAGGCTGGGCAGTCGGGGCGGTGAAACAGATCACAATACCACGCATTTGCAGAGGGATTTGTGAATTACACGGTGCTCTGCACAGATTTTCTTGGCTCATCCTCACAACTGTTTCCAAGGTAGGGATTGTTATTTCCTGATGGGGAGGAAGAAGCAGAACTCGGAAAGATCTGGTCACTTTCTGGGGGTCCCTGACTAGTGTATGGTGGGGCCCGGGCTGAAGCTTTGCCAAAGCTGCACTTCTTCCACCAAGACAGGGGGGACCCATCCAGTGAGGAACGTCAGGGCTGCCCCACTCCAGCCACAACAGGTCAGGTGAGCCCTGGGGACCTCAGTTTCCCCAGAGATGACTCTGGCTCGAAATCTCTGGTTTCAGGTATATTCGGCTGAGAAATTTCACCACATCTCTAAGGCTGATGAAAACATAGGTAATCACTTATTGGGGGGCACAAAATGTAAGATGTGCCCTAAAGAAGAATCACCGAGAAGCAAATCTTCTTCAGCTCTAAGACCCTCACTTGTACAGCCCTTTCCCAAACCCTCTGAGGGGCCCCAGAAAATTTACATTTGTATGTTGCTCAGGCTGGAATGCAGTGGCACAATCTCAGCTCACTGCAGCCTCGGCCTCCTAGGCTCAAGTGATCCTCCCACCTCATCCTCCCAAGTGGCTGGGACCACAAACACATGCCACCATGCCCAGCTAATTTTTTTTTTTTTCCATAGAGACAAGGTCTCCCTGTATTGCTTAGGCTGGTCTCAAACTCCTGGGGTCAAGTGATCCTCCCATCTTGGCCTCCCAAAATGCTGGGGCTTTTTTTCTTTCCTTTTTTTTTTTTTTTAGTAGAGACAGGGTTTCACTACGTTGGCCAGGCTGGTCTCAAACTCCTGACCTTATGATCCACCCACTTGGCCTCCGAAAGTGCTGGGATTACAGGCATATGCCACCACACCCGGCCTGGGATTTTTTTTTTAACTCTTTCTTAAAGAAGACCTCCAAAAGAATATAAGCTTCAGGACCCACAAAATCTGGATCCATTTGGGAGGTTGCCAAGGAAGGGAGCTGAAAGTGCTGGCTTCCCTGGGCCTGAAAGGATGAAGCCCTGAGGGAGTATAGGACGTGGGCAAGCTGGGAAGTGCCGGCCTGGGGAAGTGGCCAAGAACCAGCCACTCTGACCTCTCCAGACAGCCTGGAACTTCGGGTAGAACACACACGGGTAAGGCAGGGGCTTGGGAGAGGGGCCACACTCACTCTCCCTCCAGAAGCAGAAGCACCACTCGGCAGTGGAGACCCGGCCATCCTTGTAGGTGTCACAGGAGTTGAAGAAGGGACGGATGCAGACCTCGTACTTGTCCAGGTTGATGGCAGCCAGCTCCGTCAGGTCCAGGAAGAGGTCGGCACTGGTGTCCAGCTTGGAGAACATCCAGCCAATGGAGTCCTTGCAGCTGGCCCCCAGGCTCTTGTCCAGCCCTGGAAAAAGCAGGATTCAGGCACGCTTCATCTGGCTGTTCAGCCATCCCTCCACCCCGCCATCCCTCCACCTCGCCATCCACCCCAGCCCTCTGTTCTGGGTCTGGGCAGCTTGGAATCTAACCATGGGATTGAGAAACTCAAGAATGGTTAAAGGTCCTTCCTTTCACCTCCACATAGGACTATCCCTGTACTATTCAAAATCTTGCTCTGAAAGCCCTTCAGGGAATATGATTCCTACTTTCCCTGGGCTGCCTGTGTCAGGATTTAAGCTCCCTCCACTCGTATTAAGAAGTTCTTCTGGGCCAGGCATGGTGGTTCACACCTGTAATCCCAGTGCTTTGGGAGGCCGAGGCAGGCAAATCACAAGGTCAGGAGTTCCAGACTAGCCTGGCCAACATGGTGAAACCCCCGTCTGTACAAAAAATTAGCTGGGTGTGGTGGCAGGCAACCTGTAGAGCCCAGAGTCCAGCAGGAGGGAACAAGGGCAGGCTGGCCCAGCACACACCTGTGTCCTCAGCCCCTTCCCTCCCTCCCTCCCTCCTCCAGGTGAAGCAGCAAGTTCCCATACCGCTGGCAGGGCTGGCTGCGCTGCTGGCCGAGCCATTCTGCTTGGAGTTCTCATGAAGGAGCTGGAACCAGTCCCGCAGCCGATCTCCCAGGTCAGCCAGGTCCTGACCGGTGCAGGTCTCTGCAGAACAGAGAGAAGGCGTGGAGAGTGAATGTGCGTTGGCGAAGCAGGCTCCATCTCAGTCTGGGATCCTGCCTTACAGGCCAGGACCCTGCCCTCCAGGGGTCAGGGAGGCGGCAGCAGAAGGGAAGGTGGAAATCTGGGGCTTCCTGTCCCAGCTCCCCCACCCACACCTTCCTGGCATGAAGAACACCTGGCCCCAGCTCCCTGTGGCTGAGTCCCTCCCTCTGCCCACCTTCCAGGTACCCAGGGGAGACATGAGGGTGGGGCCTGAGCCTCCCGCTCTGTGTCCCTCTGGGCCTCTGACCTCACAGCTCCCTCAAGCCTTTCTGCACTGTTACCACCCCCCTCTTGCTCTGCACACCTCTTCTGCCATCCCCACGCCCTGAAGGAGGTGCCGGGCAGCCTGCAGGGCCCCCAGCCTCGGGACCAGCGCTGTCCTCACCTGGTTTGCCGTCCACGGTGGAGGTGGCGGCCTGCTCCGTGGGGCAAGGGCAGGGGCCCTCGCATCGCACCGCCAGCTGCTTGTTGCTCAGGCAGGCCTGCTGCTCCAGCTTACACTGCACACGGGGACAGGTGGGATGTGGGACTGAGGGCTCACCCCAGAGGTCCCCACATCTGGGGACACGCTCCAGCCTCCCATGGTGCCACGTCTGCCTCCTCCCCGTGGAGCGCCCATGAACAGCCTCAAGGGCTCTCTCGGTCCCTCTGCAGACCGAGGTACAGAGTGGAGAGAGGCAGTGCCCAGGAAGGGGGCCCAGAGCTGGTCCCAGACACACAGCCTCCGTGAACCCGCTCCGCCCTCTCTAAGGATCTGTCCCTCCCAGGACACGCTCTCCCCGGCCCTGCCCCTGTTGCCCCTCCCCTGTGTTAGCTGTCTGTTGCTCCCTGGCTCTCATGGTCTGTCCCTTGGATGATCTCCCCACAGTCACCCCAGTGGGCTTTTCTCAGCTGTCCTGATAGAACCAGCACTGCCTATGGAGCCTCTGACAATGCCCCAGCCCTCGCTAACATCCGCTTCTGCCACGGCCGCCTGCTAAAGCCAGGCTCTGGGAGGGGCTTGTGCGCTCCTTGTCGTGAAAGCCTTTTCTCCTGGTCATATTTCTTTCTCCTCATGGGGTGGCTGCTAATGTGAAGCGGGTCATCACAGCACTCAACAACATGATCTCACTGTGGAGGCTTAGGTTTCTCCTGCTCAGCAGAGAACAGCAAGTCTCAGAGAGACCCAGTGACTTGCCCAAGGCCACAGGCTGGGATGAAAATCGGACTTCCTGCCGACCTCCACCTCCCCACAGGACGGCGTGACCCCCAGGACGGACCGTACTGCAGTCCTGGCCAGACCTCGCCCTGGCTTTGGGTCGCAGAAGCTCCCTCCTCTTCCCTCCTCCCCTTTGCCAACTCTTCTACCTCCTCCGTCCCCCTCCCACCTCCTAAATGCAGCCTCTGCCCCGGCCTCTTGCTCATTCTCTCCCTCTCCTCCCTTTCTTCTCCCTGGGTCACCTCATCCCCTAGCAATGTCAACCATCACCACAGTGGGTGACTGAAATCTACATCTCACTCCAAGAAGGCCCCTCAGCCCTGGCACCCGCCCCGAGTCAGCTGTCAGTGCCGTCCCCAAACCAAGCAATTCCCGATTTCTTGTTGCCAGTAAAAACATTCGTCCTCAGCACCTGCATTTCTACGGTACTTCTGTGTTCTTTGAGACAAGGTCTCGCTCCGTCGCCCAGGCTGGAGTGCAGTGGTGCAATTACGGCTCACTGCAGCCTCGCGCTCCTGGCCTCCACCTCAGTCTCCCGAATAGCTGGAATCACAGGCATGTGCCACCACACTCTGCTAATTTTTGAAGTTTTTTGTAGAGACAGGGTCTCACTCTGTTGCCCAGGCTGGTCTCAAACTCCTGGACTCAAGCAATCCACCCGTCTCAGCCTCCCAAAGTGCTGGGATTCTAGGCGTGAGCCACCATGACCAGCCTAAAATGTTTTCACAAATATTGTATCCTGAAATCCTCACAAAAATCCATAAGGTGCAAACCCATTCTCCTAGTCAGTTCCTTTGTGGAGGATCATTTCCTGCTGCCCCAGAAGGCCTCTGCCCGCTGGTGAGCACTGGCACCACCCTGTGGACATCTTCCTTTCTTCACCCCCTAACTGGACACCAGAGCTCCTTCTTCCACCGCCCTCCACACTTGGCTGAGGCCTTCCCTCAGCTCCTTTGACTTGCGGTCACCAGTCCGCAGTGTCTCTTCCAGGCCCCACTCCCTACCTGCACCTGTCCCAGATCAGGGACAGACACGGTTTGGCTCCAACTCTCAGATAGCCCCAGCCAGGGCTGCAGGTGGCCCTAGCATGTCTGGCTGCACTGCACGCACTGACCTTGCCATCTGGCCCCACGTCAGTCCTGGAAACCCCCTGGAAGGCCCCAGCTGGGTCGTCTTCTCTGCTCCCTGCGGCCTGGGGTGACCCCATGCCCCACCCTACCTGGGGCCAGGGCTCCTCACCACAGAGCTGTAAGTGTGGCCATCTGAGCCGCAGACGGAGGCAAGCTGGGCCATGTGGCAGGGCTTGCAGATGGAGTCTTTGTTTCCATGGAGTTTCACGGTGGGCTGCTTGATCCTACAGGAGAGGGTGGGGGGCACACAGGGAGGAGGTGAAAATGCGGAAGGAGCAGGGGAAGGGAGGGCTGAGGAGCCCTGTTCCAACAGGAAGGCGGCAGCAGTCTCCAGCAGATCAGCCCTCCCTGCCCCTGCTCACCCTCCCCGCACCCCTGCCAGACCCTCCTCCAGCTCAGAAGGGTGGAACCAACTGGGCAGGGCACAAATTCCCCAGCTTCCCCCCTTCCAGGGGCCACTGAGTCCCATGGGGCCTTCACGTAGCAACTCTAGGTCTGATGGCCAGTGGTAAAAGGGAGTTGCATTTCACTTAAGGGGTCAGACCACAGCTGAGGGTGCAAACTGATGACCCCTTGGCCATACTTGTCCACCAAGGGTTTTTTTTTTTTTAATTATTTATTCACTAATATTTACCAAATGAGAGAGTTCACATCAATACCTGGATTCCTGGCCTATCTTTGAAAAATGGAAGATGTGGGAGTCCTGGACCCACATTCCCGCATAGCTGTAATAGGCCAGGGCCGAGAAACAGGGCCCACTTCCCGCCAGGCCTGTGCTCCACAGAGCAGCCTGTGACCAAGCATTCTTCGTGCATTACATCACCGGCCAAGCCCCCCGCAGGCTTCTAAGACTGCAACCCCATCTCTCATCTTCTGTGATTCAGGAGAGAAAGGAGGGAACTGGAACCTTTTCCAGGGTCTTGGAGCCAGGCAGAGTCTTGTTCTTGGGCTGGAGCTAAGGCTTCCTTTTTATTTCTTTTTTTTTGAGATGGAGTCTCACTCTGTCACCCAGGCTGGAGTGCGGTGGTGCAATCTTGGCTCACTGAAACTTCTGCCTTCCGGGTTCAAGCAATTCTCCTGCCTCAGCCTCCCGAGTAGCTGGGACTACAGGCGCCCGCCACCATGCCCAGCTGATTTGGTATTTTTAGTAGAGATGGGGTTTCACCATATTGGTCAGGCTGGTCTCAAACTCCTGACCTCAGGTGATCCACCCACTTAGGCCTCCCAAAGTGCTGGGATTACAGGTGTGAGCCACCGCACCCAGCCAGAGCTAAGGCTTCATTAAATGTCCCTCACTCCTTTCTCCTCTGCAAGCTACAACCTCTCACAAGCTACCACCATAAATATTTCATGAAGTCACTGCATGTCAAAGATGAAAGGAACCTCAAATTATCTGATCTAACCTATTTGTCTTAGAGGTACTACATCAAGGCCCAAAAAAGGAGATGTGACTTTCCCTGGACCCTACAGTGTTTGGTAATTGTTCTCACATGGTGTGGCTTTCTCCTCACTCTTCTCTTAGATGACTTACTTTAGGTGAAGGCAGCCGTCATGTTGTGAGGACACTCAAGCATCCCTATGGAGGGGTCCATGTGACCAGAAACTAAGGCCTCTCAACAACAGCATAAGAGTAAGCAGAGAAGTGGATCCTCTAGGCCCTGACAGGCTTTCAGAAGAAACAGCCCCAGTGAGCACCTTGATTATAACCTCATGACAGACCCTGAGCCAGAACCATCCAAGAGAACCACTTCTGGATTCCGACCCTCAGAAATGATGTGAGATCATATATATTTAAGCACTAAGTTTTTAAATCTATTTCACAGCAGTAGATAACTAATTCATAAAGAGAAGGTCAGTTGAGCCCTTGCTCTTTGAACACACCCTCTCCAGGGCTCCCGCCTCCTCAGACCCCTCACCTGTGCTCCAGCTTCTTGCGACTGATGCACATGGCCCGCTGGTAGCCCTGGGCGATGCACACCTTGTGGCGGCTGCACTTCACCTTCTGGCAGGGGTCCTTGGTGGTGTCCAGGGCTGCAGGGACACAGGGTCAGGACACAGATCACCTGGGAGAACCCAGGAACCTCCAGCCCCACTTCTGAGCTGGATGGCCTCTCCCTCCAGCAGGCCTTGATCACTAGAGCTCCTGAGCCCAGAAGTCCCATCCCCACTGGGGCCTGGCTGCTCAAGGAGCCCCCCAAGTGAGGTCAGGGCTTGCCCTCAGGCCTCAAGTCTTCACACGTGTCAGTCACCTTCCCCACTTGGGAGGGTTATCTTACCTTCATCTCCTTGCTGATTGTCCTCCCAGCTCTTGATGTAGTCATCCTAGGGGACAGAGAGGGACGAGGGAGAAGGGAAGGGCTAAGATCCACATCCCAGAGGTTCAACTGCAGGGCCAAGGAGACGAGAGGCCTGGGCTGGTGATGCCACGTGCCAGCAGCCGTCATCCCGGTGGCTGACCCCTGCCCACCCAGGCCATGCCAGCTGCCTCCCCCACATCTCTGTCCCTGTAAACCCATGTCCAGATCCTTTCCAGCCTGTCCCGTAGCTTCTTACTGCCCTCATACCACACTGGAGGCCAGCAGGGAAGGCAAGTCAGAGTGAGGGTGTGGAGGGACAGAGGCTGCACAGAGCAGGCCCCAGGCAGTACTCACCTCCACTTCCTGGAGATCAGGGAACAGCAGCAGGCCATGGGAAACAGAGCAGAGGGAGAAAGGGAGAGAGACGGGGATGTCACTGTGAGGCCCTCTGGCATTCCTGGGGTCTTCTGCCTCATCATATGGCCATGGGTGCTGAGCAATGGCCTTTGATGGCTGTGGTCCTCTGACCCTCTGACCCTCAGGAACCCCAATAAGAGGCCAGTATTCTATGACTTCACCACAGAGAGCTTAAAACTGGCCTTAGGGCCGGGCACGGTGGCTCACGCCTGTAATCCCAGCACTTTGGGAGGCTGAAGTGGGTGGATCACCTGAGGTCAGGAGTTCAAGACCAGCCTGGTCATCATGGTGAAACCCCATCTTAAAAAAAAAAAAAAAAAAAAAACTGGTCTTAGGAGTAGTAGGGGCCTGTGACTTTGATAGGGTGGGGCACCCCCACTCCATTCCCAGCCCAGCCCCAGCCCTCCCACCAGGACAGATGTCCGAGGGTCCCACGCTGCCCGGAATGGTGCTTCTCATGCCTGTGCCCTGGGTGTCCCAGAAACTGCCTGCGAAACGGTGCACTGTTTGTCTCCTGCCAAGGCCCCTTCCTTGTCAGTCCCCTCTCCTGACCTCTGCCCACCATGTGAGTGAGGTGGGAGAAAGGCCTCTCATCCAGGCTGCAAAGGAATGGCTTTTGCTCAAGGTCTGACTTTTCTGCAGCGCTCAGCTGCTGCGCTGGTAAGCGGGGAGGCCAGGCCTGTGATGAGGCTTCCCAGGTTGTCACGGTTCAGCTCAAATCCTCAGAGGCAGAGGACCCAGAAAGGGTCCTACAAGGTCACCTGGTCCAGCCCCGTCTTTGCGCAGGAGAAAGCTCAGAGACAGGAGATGGCCTGACCCAGGTCGTCCTATCACAGAACCCGTCTCCCGATGGCCCGCACAGACCTCCCTTCTCGCTACAACACACTTTCCGAGGCCTAAGGCACAAGGAGACCTTCTCACCCAGCTCCGGCTGCAGGGGCCTCTCGTGGCCAGAGACAGAGCGCCCCCACCCAGCCCAGCTCTGTGGCATGAAAACTCAGCTTATCTGGCTTCCTCCCTTTCTCCTGTGGGGCAGAGACACTTGCTAAAAAACACCAACAGTCCCAGGACACTCTTGGTGGAAGCTCTGCCAGGCAGGCAAGGAGAGGGCTTCCCAGGCCTGGAGGCTGGCAGTGCCAAGGACCAGCTGCCCGCTTCCTCCGTGCAGGGCTGGAGCGGGGGGAGAGGGACACCAGAAGCCACCCGCAGCTGCCTCCTTCATCCTGAGTTCTGCCCCAGCCCAAAGGAGCAGATATGTGCAGAGGTCACACTGTGGGGTGCGGGTGAGCAGAGCTGTCGGGTCTGGGGGAGAAGGGCATGGGTCTATGGCACCAAAGGGCACCCACATGCACGCAGGAATGGGCACACAGAGGGTAGCTAAAGGGCTTTGAAATCTCAAGGCCTTCAGGTTTCTGACGCCTCCCCTGGAAGCTGGCAAGTGTCAGAGCAGGCAGGGTGAGGCCTCCTGGATAAAGGCCAGAAGGGGCCAGACCCGAACAAGCAGTTGGCATCGCCAGCAAGAAAGAAGCGGTGTGCACAGCACAGACCTGAGCACAGGCTTCCGCACCTGTGTGTGATGTATGCAGACACAGGTGCACCCCTGCACTCTCACAGGTCCGTATCATGCAGTGTGTGTGTGCAGGTGCGTGGCTGCGTGTATGCACATCCTCGTTTATGTGCAAGTGGACACATGCACACACGTGTGGAGTGATAGTAGGAAAACAAGGACAGTAAGGCAGTTCACCCAGTGCCAGATGGTTTTTATCCAGAAACGAAGTAACAAAACCTACTCCATGAGCAGCCTCCGGTTTCACCCTGGAGGAACCCCCTCAGGCTGGCCTTCCTGCCTCTTCTGCAGTGAGAGAGGGAAGCAGCAGGATGTGGGAAGGAGGCGGAGGGTGGGAGGACTGCAGGGTGCTCCCGCGAGGGCCCAGCGGCTCTCCCCCTCTCTCTCCTTCTTCCTCTTGCTTTCATGTGCATCCCCGTGTGTCCCTGTGTCCTCTCTTCTCCCTCTCACTGAGCCTCTTCCCTACCCTTCTGCTGGGCCCACACGGACCTGTCCCAGCAGGCAAGAGTCCCGAAGTCCCTGGGCCCAGGAGCAGACACAGGAAGGCTACCGGGGTGCTTCCTGGGAGCCTGTGGGGCACTAAGCCCAGCACCCACCCCTCCCTCAGGCTTGGTCTGAGCACTCCTGAGCCCCAGGCGAGCTTCTGGGAGGCTGCAGCCACCATCTCCCTCGTCTGCTTTAACCAACGAAGCCTTCTCCAGAGCTCTGCCCGGTGGAGGGGTCTTCTGCTGGGGGTCCACCCCACGGGAAAGGGAGGGAGGCCGCGGGAGGCACAGTTGCTGAAATCACGGTGACAAGGGTTGGGGCAAAAGTGGCAACTGGCCTCCAACAGCGGGGATCTTCCCATCTGTACCCATCATCCCCTGGGGCAGGGGTGGGGACAAGGCTGTGCAGGTGACGGGGAATGGCTCGGTTCTGGGAGGGAGGTATGAGTCACCTGCCCTCAACCAACAAGATCCGTGTGCCCATAACCCACCTGCACCAGAGCGGGAGTAGGGAAGGCGCCTCCGGCCCCTGGCACCAGCTCACCCCCACCCTCTGGTCGAACCATGTTGCCTCAACCTCCAATCAGGTTGTGAGCGGAATCTTTGGGGTTCAGTACACCATGGATTCTCAAAGGTCAAGACCAAAAATTTCTGATTCGAAATTTGGGGGAAGTGGGGGTGGGGTGGAAGTTCTAAGAAAGGGGCTTTCCCCAGCAGCTCCGCCATCCCCCACTCTACTCCTGACTCAGCTGGCAGGGAGGGAGCCCCTTCTGTGCAAAGTGCTGCCCCAGGTTCTGGCCTCAGCTCTTGACCTCTGCTGTGGCCAGGCTGGGCAGGCGGGATGAGGGGGCCCAGTCGATCTGGATTCCAGGACCCCCACTCCCAGGAGGGCAAAGGCGGCCAGCCACAGAGGAATGAGGAGAGCAGGGCCCTGGGCTCCTGAATATCCCCAGGCTTCCCCTGACCAGGAGTCCTCGGGCAAGCACCCTGACCTCGAGGGGCTCAGCTCCTCTCCCAGGACTACTCAGAGATTAAAGCAGATGGCACCGGTGGGGTGCCTGGGGTCCAGGAAGCACTCAACAAATCAAAGCTGCTATGATGGAGAAGAGATCCCGGGCTGAGGGTGGGGAAAATGGGGGACAGAGTGCCACATGAGGAACCCGGAAAAAGTGGAGAGGAAAAGGCCACCATGGGGAGAGCAGAGACCAGAGAGGGTGCTAGGAGAGTCCCCTGGGGGGGTTTGGGGGGAGGAGTGACAAGGAAGTCCTGCAGGCAGCTTGGGAGTGGCCACTCTGAGGGCAAAGCCTAGGGACACACTGAGGGGCCCCTGAGGCCAGGTGTGGTTGGCACCACCTTTAAGCTGAAAAAGAGGTGTTTGTTGGCAAGTTCGAGTGACACCTTTCAGTGTAGCGGTGGGTGGGCGTCTATTTATGGCACCCCAGTGGGCTCATTAGCAGTTATGAGAAATGATCTGATCAGGGTACCTGGGGCTTCTCAGGAAACAGAGGCCTTGGTCTACACCTAAGAATGGTGGCAGGTGGCTCTGCTGCCGACCTCACCTGGAAAATGGGGATTTGGAAGAGCCCATGGCTTATATTGCATGGTGCTTATGTATGCTTATCTATCTATCTGTCTATCTATCTATGAGTAAAGCTTTTAATTAAAAAAAATTAATTAAAAAAAATTAATAGAGATGGGGTCTCGCCATGTTGCCCAGGCTGGTCTTGAACTCCTGAGCTCAGGCAATCTTTCTGCCTCAGCCTCCCCCAGAGTTGGGATTACAGGCATGAGCCACTGTGCCCGGCCTGCGTGGTGTTTTTAGAGTAAGTTCTTGCCAGTACTTTGGCTGGATCTGCCTTTTATCCTCACAGTCCTGTGAAGTAGGCAGAGCCCATAGGATCAACACCGGAAGAAAGGAGAAAACAAAGGCTCAGAGACACAGACCTGGCCAAAGATCACAAGACAGACGAGCTGAGCCAGGGCTCCCTGCCCGCCACCCACATGTGTTAGGGTCTCTCTCCTCAAGAGAAGACCAGCGTCTGCACCAAGGAGGAGGAGGAGGCAAGGAGGCAGAGAGAGGACACGGAAGAGGCATTGGACCAGGCGTCCGCTTTCAGCCTCGCCCATGGCGTGTCTCAGACAAGTCACTTCCCTGCTGTTCCATGAGGACCTCCGTGATGACGGAACCTTAGAATCAGCAGAGGTGCTCTTTATTTTTATTTTATTGAGACAGGGTCTTGCTGTGTCACCCAGGCAGGACTAAAGTGGTGCAATCACAGCTCACTGCAGCCTCGAACTCCCAGGCAAGAACGATCCTCCCGCCTCAGCCCTCCAAGTACCTGGGACCACAGGCATGTGCCACCATGCATGCCTGTCTAATTTTTGCTGTTGTACTTTTTTCATAGAGATAGGGTCTTGATATGCTACCCAGGCTGATCTCAAACTTCTAGGCTCAAACGATCCTCCTCTCTCAGCCTCCCAAAGCACTGGGGATACAGGCATGAGCCACCGTGCCCTGCCCAGAGGAGCTTTTTACAGCTTCCAGTGTCCCACATGGTACCTGAGACCCCTGGAATCCCATAGGTGGGACCTGGCTCGGGCCAGGCTTCTGTGCTGGCTCTAGGCAGGCAGCTTAGGGGCTAGCCGCCAGGCCTCAGGCCCCTCCTGCTCTGCGCTTACGTCTAATACTTTGCATATGTTCTTGGGTGTCTTCACCCCAAACATGGGGCCTCTGGGATGAAAAAGAGCAGCTGTTCTTCCTACCTCCAAGGGCACCTCACACAAAGCAATACTAAGTGCACTGAGGAGAAGGCTGGCCCCGGGAGAACCCAGGCTCCTGCTCCCAGTTCCAGGCCTGTTCCTGTGGCACGCACACCATGCCACCCTGGACAACCAAAGACTGTCCTGCCCCTTCCCCTCCCAAATCCCTCTCACCTGCCTCCCTGCCCTACACCCACTGGCCCGGACAGCCCCAACCAAATGACTGCAGCAGCTCCTGCTGGTCTCCCTCCTCCCACCACCTTCCACATAGCTGTGGCCACCCAGATCCTTCCAGAACAGAATTCTGACCCAGCCTCTCCCTCCTTGAAACCCACCACTAAATATACAGTTTGGTCAAATTCTGGAAGAAAAAAAGTGAGTAGGTGAAAAGAATGTACACCAAAATGTTTAACAGTCATTACCTCTGCCAGATAGGAATACAGAGCATGCTGGCATCTGTCCGCTTTTCCCTAACTTTCCCCAAAATTCCTGCAATGAACATATATTACTTTGTAATAAAGCAAAAAAAGAAAAATCATAATCATAATAAATATAAATGATAAAAAATAAATTTTAAAAATAATAAAAACTATCATAGGTATTATATTTTGAAAGCCCTTCACGGGTTCCCTGTCACCTACAGAAGAAATTCCATCTTCTCTTGCTCTCTCCCTGGCTCCCCCAGCTCCATCCTTCCTGCAAGGTTTCAGCATGGCCAGACCTCAGCACAGCCTTCTCTATCTGGAATGCGTGTTCACATCAGCCCCAGAATTTCTACTCACCTCCCAGACCCAGCTCAGCCATCATCTCCCCAAGCCCCACTCAACCTTCAGGCCTACAAGGTTGTGCCTCACAAAAGTCTACCATTGCTCCAGTGACAACAGGCAATGTCACCTCTGCCTCACTCTGCCCTAATTAGATGGCCAGTTCCTTGAGGGCAGAGACCATGTAAAGTTCTCTCTATGCTGGCATCTAGTACCTAGTAATAACACTCCTAACAATAGCTGACATCTTTGCAGCAATTACCACTCGGCAAGCGTTATGCTAAGCACTTTACATTCATCGGCTTGTTTCCTCTTCACAACAGTTCTAAGAGAACATTACTATTATTATCCCCATGTCTCCGTTGATAAAATTGAGGCACAGAGAGGTTAAGTTACTTATGCAGGGTCACACAGCAATTGCACAGGAGAAGAGTGTTGCACTCCAAATTGTGATTCCAGAATCCGTGCCCCTAACCAGCACTCCATAAATGTTGGCTGATGAAAAAAGTCCTAGGCCAGGGGTGGGTCCCAGGAGGTCCAATCCCAGCCCATGGGTGGTTTCTCCTACCACACCAGCTCTGCTTCAAGCCCTAGGCAGGGAGTTTTGCAGCCAGCAGAGGAGGGTCTGGCAGGGGGAAGGGGAAGACACCTGGCAGACCCCAATCTCCAGGCACTTTTCAGAAACCCCTTCGCACAACCCCTGGTTTGACTGGTTTGGAGCTAACCCATCTCCAGCTTTGATCTCTGCAGCTCAGCTCAGTTGCCATGGAGACGGTGCCCACTGCGCCAAGCTGGGGGAGACAGCAGAGAGTGCGCAGGCCTAGTCGGGCTTAGGGGGCACATGCTGGGTGTTTCCAAGTGCTGTTTACTTCCCGTCATTTTAATTAGCACCCAAATCACCCGCTCACTTCACAGCTTGAATTAACCCAAGCTCTCCCAGCTTCTCCATCAGGTGGGAAGCTTGGGACCCAGCAGCAAATCAGCAAAGAAGAGCAGCCCTCCAGACCCTGGCTTATGCGGTCAAGATCCACCTGCTTCTTTGCAGCACAGTGTGACAGGAAGCCCTCACCCCTGACACCCCTCACCACCGAGGTCAAGAGATCGAGATCATCCTGGCCAACATGGTGAAACCCCGTCTCTACTAAAAATACAAAAATTAGCTGGGCGTGGTGGTGGGCGCCTGTAGTCCCAGCTACTCAGGAGGCTGAGGCAGGAGAATCTCGTGAACCCGGGAGGTGGAGGTTGCAGTGAGCTGAAATCGCGCCAGTGCACTCCAGCCTGGCAACAGAACAAGACTCCATCTCAAAAAAATAAAAATAAGAATGACCCCCTTGCCTTTCCCTCTGAGCTGCAGACAAACCCAGGCAGTCATGCCTGCAAGAGCACTTTATAAACTGTGAAGCTCTGTACTTTCAAAAGACACAAGACAGGACGCCTGAACCCTAGGTTCTTTGGCACACACCTGGGGATCCCAGGGGCAGGGATGGGCAGAGGAGCTGTAGGGTCTCAGGGTTATAAGGGGCCTTGGTATAGACATCTGCCATTGTTTCCACTTGAGGACACACAGCCAGAGGCACGGCGACAGGATGGAAGGAAGACAGTCATCATAAGACTGAACACACCACAACTTCTGTAACCCTGTTACAGCATTTCTTCATTTTTTAATAGATCAAGAATCTCTAAAAATGGAAGTGGGCCAGGACTTGCTCAGCCTCTGAGAGGCCCTGTACCTGCCATTCTTTTGGCCTCATTCCTCAGGCAAGGGAGACTGTGATGGAGCCCAGTCCACCAAAGAAGGCCCAGGACTGGGGAGAAACTTACCTCTGTGGCCTCCTCCTGCCCTCCCTGGAAATAGCCACGGGGGCACAGAGAGAGGGACCCAGAAAAGAGCAAGCTGGGGTCCAGTGGGGGACACCTGGGATCCTCCCGCGCTGAGGATTAACACCCCAGCACACGCCGGGAGAGGGCACTTGGGGAGGCAGTGTCCCTGCGAGGGGGTGGGGGTCACAGGGGTCAGTCATTAAATTCTTGTGCCTGACTCAGAGGGAGCGGCAGAGGCTGTTAGGCCTGGATAAACAGGAGACAGGCATCCAGAAGACTCCCCCCTCCCACCTCCTCTGCCCTCAGAGGAGTTTCCATGGAGGGCAAAAATGTGCTTATCATCACTCCCTGCATGCCAGGAGCCGGGCCTGGGCTCAGGTATGCGTGCACCAACACCCCAGCTGATGCCCGGGGCCTGACCTCCCTGCTGGTCCAGTGGCATCTGGGTGGCTACCCTAGTCCTTGGTCTCTGCTCCAGGCAGTGGCCCCAAAAGTCCATAAAGGGCAGAGAACAGCGGGAGGTGCAAGGGTGCTCGGAGCTGTGTTCTGGGCCGCCTCAGGACCTTGGCTTTCCTTCTGGGACATGGGAGTGGGGGTCAGGATTCAAGCCCCAGGGAGGTCTGAGGGAGACCCCGGGGCTGGAGCTGAGACACAGGCATGGTGCAGGGGAAGAGCCCGGACCGCGAGAGGAGCAGGGCTGCAGGCACCTGCCCTTTCTCTGGGCCTGTTTCTTCACCTGTGAATGTGGGGCTCAGGGCTTCTAAGCCTCCAGGATTCTGCTCCCCCGGTTCTTCCAAACTGAGAACTTGGAGGTAAGCAGAAAAGGAGCCTGAACGATTTCAGACGCTTGGCGTCCTCTGCCCTGTGCCAGGGAACAAGGGGTCAGGGAAGGAGTGAGCTGTTTGCATCCAGGCGGAGGTAAGACACCCGCCAGGCCTTAATGCAGCCTTGACTGACTGTCAGTGTTGGGGAAGAGGGCAGGAGAGGGAAGGATGCTGCTCTCTACCCGAGGGAGACCTGTGCCAACCACGCACATGTCTGATAGTGCCAGCCCACTCTGTGGGCATAAGAAGGTGTGAGAGTGGGGAAGAGGCTCAGAGCACCCTCTCCACCGGATAAGTGGGAGACTGGGTGCAGCCAGGGACAGGCATGGAGGGCTGAAGGACAGGGAGACCCGAGACAGTCGTCCTTCACTTTATCATTCACTCCCTCATCCCGCAAATGAATCATTGGAATTCAGCGAGCTGGGGTTGTTGCTGTGTTTGTCCCAACCTTTTGGGGTTCAGGAAGAGGAAGAGGTCTCCCCAAATCACCAGCACAGTCAGACCAGCGCCCTGGCCCTCCTTACTTGCACCCACGACTCAAGTAACTTGGAGAGGAGAAGGAGGGGTACAGAGGACAGGCTGGATGAGACTCTATCTGGCTCTAACATGCCACAGTGCACACGTTTATATCGAGCACCTACTGTGTGCAAAATAACCCATGCAATGCTCTGGGGATGGGGTGGTAAGGCACACAAGGCAGTCTGTTCCCAGACCCTGTCCTCAGGGGCTCACAATGGGAGGAATGTGACAAACACACATTACAAATACCAACAGGAGGACTCTGAAGATACAGCCCGAAGTGTAAGTGGTGCTAGGAGGTGGCACCCACCCTGTGCCAAATGAGTTATGGCCAAGAAACCCTGCAGGAACCCCAAGGAAGGAGCCACACCTGCAACTGGATGCTGGCCAAGCCCTTGAGCAGTCAGAGGCTGACACACTTCAAGAGCCACAGCTCGGCCGGGTCTGCACACTGAAACTGGACACACTGGTATCTAAACTCTGTATCCAGGCCTAGGCCTGGGCATACATGCCCCATCCACAACCTAGGAAGACCCACATTGCTCCTGCAAGGAGACATGCAGAGGCGGCATTGTGGGCTGCATGTTTGTGTCCCCCCAAACCCATATACTGAAAACCCCGACCTCCAAAGGGAGTCAGTTAGGAGGCGGGGCCTTGGGGGGGCTGATTCAGTTTAGATAAGCCATCAGGGTAGGGACCTCGTGGTGAGGCCAGGGTCCATATAAGAGGCTAGAGGCTGGCACGGTGGCTCAGGTCTGTAATTCTAGCACTTTGGGAGGCAGAGGTGGCTGGATTGCTTGAGTCCAAGAGTTCAAGACCAGCCTGAGCGACATGGTGACATTATTTTTTAGTCACCCCCAACTACAAAAAAAATACAAAAATTAGCCAGGCATGGTAGCGTGTGCCTGTGATCCCAGCTACTCGGGAGGCGGAGGTGGGAGAATCGCTTGAGTCCAGGAGGTGGCGGTTGCAGTCAGCCAAGATTGCATCACTGCACTCCAACCTGGGTGACAGAGTGAGACCCTGTCTCAAAAACAAAAAAAAAGAGGCTACATAGAGCTCGCTGTCTTTCTCTGCCATGTGAGGGTATAATGAGAAAACTAGCAAGGCAGAGGGCCCTCATCAGACACTGAGTCTGCCAGCATCCTGATCTTGGACTTCCTGGCCTCCAGAACTATGAGGGTAAAATACGTCTCTGTTGTTTAAGCCACCCCATCTCTGGTATCTTGTTACAGCAGCCCACGCGAAGACAGACGGCACCTGCATCCCCAGCCTGGTGCTTGCCCCAAGATGCCATTAGGCCCCACTTCTCAGGTTTCTTGGTCTCTAGCTAATCTAGACCCTTCTGATCTGGTCACAGATACTTTCTCCAGGGGAAAAAGAAAATCTCTTCCTTAAACCCAAAGACTTCCTGCCCAGCCTGTGGCAGTGGTGCGGTAGGCTAGGCAGGATATACCTGTGGGTGGCCAGGCCACTGCCTGGCTCTTCCTGGAGTCACAGCATGCCAAAGCCTCTGTAGATGATTTGGTTTCACCTCCCCATTAAACCACCAAGAAAATCAAGGCCCAGGAAGGTGAAGTGGCTGCTCAAGGTCACACAGCTAGTTCTGTCCCTCACTGGGAAGATGAGCAGAGTGCTCTCCCTGGCCCTTGGGGCTCAGGGTAGGACAGAGCTCTTCTGTGCTAGGACTTCTGACCTCCTGGAGAAGGAGAGGGGAGGGTGCTCGCTTCCCATGCTCTCAGGCTGCTGCAAGACTGGAGGAGCATACGACAGCCACTCCAGGCAAGGAGGGCTCTTCTCTCCCTCTCTTCCAAGGCTTGGCATCTCGCTGGGTGTTCAAGAGCCCCTCGCTCTGCTGACACTGCTCCAGTTAGAAGTCTGGGTGGAGGGGAAGCCAGGGAAAGGCCCACCCTCCCATCCTTAAACCGCAACTGTTGTTGTTGTTGTTCTATTTTTTTTTTTTTTAGTCACTTTATCTGGCAGAGGACCCAAACCCCAAATTATGAAATCCATCCTGACCCACTTTTGGGTTCTTCTCACACACCCACACTTACCCTCAGAAATCAGCGCAGCGCATCCCCACATTCGCGCTAGTTTAGGTGTGTGGGGTGGGAAGGAGGGAAGGGTGGTCAGGAGGGATCCCCTTTGCGGCTACTTCTTTCTTGGTGTTCCTAAACACACAAGACTCATGTGGCCAGCAGGTAATAATATCCCTGGACCAGACCCCAGGGTCATGCATGATAAAGTCCCTGGAATACAGGGGCCTCAGATCTGCAGTGAATGAGTGAGAGTGAATGTGCAGTAATGTCTTTCTCACAGGGACAGGCATGGTGTCCTGGAGTCCTGAGGACCCATCTGGTTGGTTTTCCATGCGGGAGGAGGAGGAGTGTAGTACCTGCTCTGGAAGCCCTCTAGCCCTCTGACAAGGTGCCTTCAGGCCTACGAGTCCCTTTTGGTTCCCTAGTCTGAAACCAAAGCTCAGCGGGGTTATGTGATGTGCCCGGCATCCTGGGGCCAGTCAGCGGCACAGCCTGAACCGGCACCCAGGCCAGAGCTGTCCCAGCACACTGCACCCCAGCCCCTCCTGGGTGGAGAGCTGCCTCTGGAGGGTTGGTAGGCCAGGGTGAGGAGCAGGCTATGGGCATGCTGCTGGAGACACTGGGGGCTTTGGCCCACCTTCCCCAGAGGTGCCACTTCTACTAGGGGCATCCTTGGAGACTCAGAGGACATGAGCCTTTGTTCTTAGACTTTATACTTCAGGGTAGACCCTTCCTTCTCACATTTGCTAAGAGTGAGGTCTAGAACTCCCTGAAAAGCAAAATTGAGTGACATGACTTGGATTCAAATCCCAGTTCTGCCTTTTACTAGCTATTTGACCTTTGGGTAAGTTACTTCTCTGTGCCTCAGTTTCTACAACCATAAAGTAGTAGGCTGGAAAGAAACAATAACTATCTCCCACGTCGTTGAGAGGCACAGGAAACCACTCAAATTGAAGTGCTTTCCATAGGGATGGGCAGACGTGAATGCTGACTGCACCAGGGGTTCCACTTACATGAACTGTGAGCCTCCTGGGTGCCAGGCACTGTGCTAGACACTCATAAATATCATGAAAATTTCATGGAAGTGGAGTACAAAGTAGAGAAGAGCCAAGAAGAAAGAGAACAGTCGGTTCTTTGCAGCCAAGCTCTGTGGAGCCTGCCCTGAAGAATGCTGTGTAATGGGCCTGTTTCCTCCAAGTGTCCATCCCTCAAGGTCCTAGACCTGTTCCAAAGACCTGCATTAAATTCCACCCACTTGTGCAGGGAGTGAATTGGGAGGTAGGAGCACTGGGGAGCAGGGCTTGGAAAAGCCCAGGACTACCCAGGGCAGGGCACAGTTAGATCTGTGGGCTAGGGAGCCAGGTGGAGTCCACAACCTCCCCTCTCTTCTGCCAGGAATCCCCTCCTCCCTGGCAGGCGGGCACTCAGCATTAGAAGAGATCTACCCAGGCACAGGCTGTGAGAGCCCTGAGCCCACTGGAGGGGAGGATTACTCAACTGGCAAATCCTGCCTTCCCTGTAATCCTGGTGCTCAGAGAAAGACGCTAAGCTGCACTCCCTCTCAACCAGCTCTGGCCAATTCCAAACTGAAGCAACTCCCCAAGTTTTCTTGCTCTTCTTCCCTCTCCTGACCCTTTCAACATAATTCCCTCAACTTCCCCTTCCAGTTCCATCCACACTGTTTAATTTCCCTTCCAAGCCCATTCCCCAAGAGTATCCCACTCCTCCTGCTTGCCTCCACCTTACCAGGCAAAGGGGTCCCTATGCCATTTTGGGATTATGAACAAGGTCCCATTTCAACCTAGCAACCCTTAGGGGTTCAAATAAAATTCCCACCTCTCCTTTGAAGAACCAAGGAGCATGTTTTCCAAAGAGCTGGGCTGATGGAAATATAAAGCCCATTGCTACCAGGCCTAGTTAGAGTGCCTTCAGCCCTTAGGTGGGAAGTGGGGCTTCTTCTGGCAGAAGAGGGATGAGTTTCTAGTGCCAGTAGGGTCCCTGTGTACAGTCTGTGCACTGCACAACTTCAGGGGGCACCATTCCTATTGTGACACCCCTAGAGTTATGCAATGCAGTGGCTCTGAGCTAGCAGCCTCCTTCTTGCCTTTCTGCAGAGGCTGTCAACAGATCCCCAGGGCCAGGCCCTCCTGCCCAGCCTTCTTCGTCCTACTTCTCTCCCCGACCCTGTCCGCTGGCAGCCAGGGCTACCTTAAGTGGGGTTTTAGAGGCATCTGCCCTGCAAAAGCCTGAGGCTACCAAAATCAACACACTCCCTAAAGCTTTCCAGTGACTCTTATACAGGCAAGTCCTGAAGACTTTCAAATGTAGTGCCTTTCTTCTGATGAGCATGGGAGGAAGGGGGAAGTCGTTGGCACAAACACAGGGAGACAGGTGGGCAGCCCAGTGCCATGGGGTCAAGCAGTAAATCATTTATTCTCACCCACCGAGCTGGCTATTGGAAGCAGGTGGAAGAAGGGAGGTGGGGGAGGAATCTTTTATTTGTAAACCTTTCCTGTTCTGATTAAGCATTTCTTTTCCCTCTGACCTTGACTGGTCCCATTTTGGCAGATCAAACAGCCAGCGAGTCGGAGGGAGGCCTAGGCCAGTGACACATGGATTCCGGATGGGCCAGCCTGCTGCCGCCCCCTCGCTGCTATGGCCGGGCTGCTGCCCAGGCAGCGGCAGGAGACTGCGGCTCATCTGCGCCGGGCCTGCAGGTGCCTCGGGAAGCCCTCGCGGGGCTCCAGGCTCCTACGGCTGGACGGGTCGCCAGTGGGGCGAAGGCGGAGATGAGCAGCCCATCGGGGGCCCCCAGCCACTCAGCCTGGAGACCTGGCTGCCCGTGGTTCCTGCTGTTCCTCCGTGAATTACAACCTGCCAGTTTGACTTTGGGGAGAAACAGTCACTTGTCTGAGGATAACAAGAAGATCCAAATCTCTGCCTCTTCCCATCACTTGGCTGGATAGCCTAGGAAGCATGTGTGTTTCAAACACATTTCCAAGGAACTTGTGGATACACGCAGTTTAAGAGAAAACGGGAGAGGTCGTGGTGTGGCCTGCGTTGTACTGGGTGGGTCCGACAAGGGAACCTGGGGAAGGAGGAGAAAGGACCGGCGTCCTAGAAGAGGTTTTCTGGGGTCAGGGCGGCGGTGAGCACCAGGTCGCCAGGAGCAGCAGGCGTCGCCTCTAGCGCAACCGGCCCCATCCCCCACAGCACCCCCTGTGTTCTCGGGGTCCAGCCACACCCTCCACCCGCTCTGCGTCACCCCTGCTTCCCCAGCCCCCAGCCCGCCCAGGCCGGGAGGAAGGAGCCCGCCCCGCCGGGCCGCCGCCTGCGACTTCCCCTCTGATCCACAGGTGCCGGTAAACAAAGTGCCGCAGCCGCCCCCCGCCCCCACCCCGCAGAGTTTGGCTCAAGGTTACGCCGGGATTCGGGCGGTGCCCGCCGGGGGGCCCCCAGATCCAGCTTCTGGGCTCTCCCCGGCTTCTCGAGCCCACCGGGTCGGGTGTCTTCTTGCGGCTCCGAGCTGCTCCCCTCGCTCCAGGCTGGGTTTCCCCCCTGAAAGGTTGGTCTGGGGAAACCCGCCTAGGTCCTCGAGCGCCCCTCTGCACGGGGACCCCAGCCCTGGCTCCGGTGGCCACCCTGGGGCGGCCTCGGGCGTCTTCTCCCCATCGCTGCGCCTCCCCGCCCGCCGCCGCCCCGTACGGACACGCCTTCCACCATCTCGCCTAGGAGGGTTGCTGGGACCCCCCGACCCAGAGCCCCGGCCACGCTCCCGTCCCCTGCAAAGCCCACGGTGGGAACAGAGGGCACTGCGCGAGACGATGCACCCTCCCCGCCGGCCCCACCCAGACCTGCCGGTGCTGCAGTGCCCCGTATGTGCAGCCTGCAGCATTCCCGCGGCTGGGGCAGGCCCGGGGGCGGCTCGCAGAAGGCAGCGGGGGAGCGGGTCGGTGTCCAGCCGCAGCCGGAGTCGGACACCGCCCCCCGCCCCGCACCCCTTCCCGCTCCCGGACCGCAGGGGAGACCCCGAAGCGCGCGCCCCTGGAGCGTCGGGCGGGTGTGCGGCGGGGGGTCATGGGGCTGGGGGTGTCCGGCCGCGGGAACAGGGGAGGGGCGCTGGGCTGTGCCCTCCACCGTGCTGTTTACTCTCCGGGTAATTAGCTGGTCCGGCTGCGGAGCCTCGGACTGCGACGTTTGCAGCCGCTCTCGCAGACCACGGAGCTTCCTCCCCGAACCGCAACCCCGGGCCTCTGCCCTGGCGGCCCTCGGACTTACGTCTCGGAAGCGGTTCCAGTGCTTGATCTTCCCGCTGTATTGCGAGATGGACGACAGCCATTGCTCGTCCTCCATGAAATTGCCGGGGGTCTCACCCTCCTTGAGCCCCTTGGCGTCGCCTTCGGCCAGGGCTGCCGCGGCCAGGAGCAGCAGCGGCAGCACCAGCCGCCCGCAGCCCGGGGCGCACATCGTGGTCCGGATTCGACCTGGGGGATCCTGACTCCTGCAGTATTTTAATGTCCTTCCTCCCACCCTGCTGCTGGAGAAGCGCACGCGGCTGTCCTCAACCCTCCTCCCGCGGTCTGCCTCCTGTGACTGGCGGAGTGGGTCGCGGCTGAAATGTGACCTGGTTAGGAGATGCACTTGTCTGAAAAAGCCCAGCACTGGCCGCGGAGAGAGAGAGAGAATCAGAGAGGCTGCGCCAGCAGGGGCTGGAACTGTAGCATCAGCATCACGTTTGACATCATCATACCTGGTTTAAAAAAGAGAGAGAGAGAGAGAGAGTGGGTAGATTTCAAAGCGAAGCGCTCGCTGGATGAGAGCGCCAAACGCCAGCCAGCCGCATCGGGGCCCAGCCCAGCCTGGCACAGAGGGAGTTGCAGACCAGGAAATCAGAATCCCGAGATGTCCCTGAGCTCCCTCCAAGGATGGAGAGTACGGGAGGGCCCCAGGATCTCCCCAGGGAAGATGGCATGGGGAAGAGGGCGCAAAACTCTCCGGTTACAAAGCCAGGCAGGCTCAGGTGTCGGAAAGGGAATTTGGCCAGACACTGTTTTTCTCCCCTTGCCTCCCACCCAGAGGGGCCTGCGCCACAGCCCTGACAGCTGGCTTCCTGCGAGTTACAGCTCTACCGTAATGGGTGGCTTCGTTAAGACAAAAGCCGTATAACAACTGGCTGCTCAGCATCATTGCTCCCCAGCGGCTCCACGTTTAGCAAGGCAAGGCCTGAGCACTGAGTGGCTGGTGACACAGAGGCAGATGTCCTCCTCCCCAAGCAGCTGTTTAGGGGCTGTCACCCTTTTTGTTAGCTCTTCCTAGGACAACCCTAAAAGGCAAATGTCTGACCATTTCATCTGCCTTGGAGGATGCAAATTTGAAAAAGGCCTATTTACTTATGGTATTTTGAACTCAAGTTAGTTTGAATAAGCCACTGGGGAAGCCGCGCAGGGGTGTGTGTGTGTGTGTTAAGGGGGGAGTGCTGGTTTTGTTTGAGGTGTTTCTGGTTTTGTTAAAATTGTGATCCTTCTTATTGCCTGTAGATTTAAATGTTGGCATGCCAGTGGGTAAGGCTGGAGGCTGGCCACAGTCCCAGGATCACAGCAGAAATGGGGAGAGGTTTACATTTCAAATACATTAAAGAGGAAACAGGTCATCTGATGAGACAAAACATAGTGAACTTTTGGGACCCAAGCCCTAGATTGTGTTTTTATAAAAAAAAAATAAAATAAAAATTAAAAGGCAATGATCTTAAAAACATGATCTTAATCAGTAGGAAAAAACACAGCTGACAAGGTTCCTCGTCACCCTGAATCTGGCCTGTCTGGGAACTCTGAATGCCTCAGTGGCTCAGGCTGGAGTCCTGCTGGGAAAACAGAAAACAATAGCTCCCTTTCCGTGTTTTCTTGTTCCCTTTGCTGTTGGATTTAGTGGTGGTGCTGCAGTGAGGCCCTGGCCATTGGCATCTTCATCTCACAGTAATAAAGCATTCTTTCTGGGTGTGTCCTGGCGCTGTACAGTGAGAGAGCACGGCTTGCTGTCATGGAGACTGGGGGACAGAATCCCATTTACGGGCTGGATGCTTGAGCAATTACCTATTTTCTATCTAAAATTAATGGTAATACCATCATTAAAATTGCTGTAAAACAAAAGCAAAATTACATACTAAGTGTCTAGGCATAATGGGCATTTTTTTAAAAGTTAGCCTTCCCTCTGATTGGGAAGAGAAGGCTATGGTGTCCCGTAGTTCTGAAGATTTACCATAATTTGCCAACTTTTCCACCATCTCAATCCTACAATCCTAGGGTTTTTTTGTTTGTTGGTTTTTTGTTTTTAGCAAAGCTAACTATGTATCTCTCAGGCACTGAGGGATACCAGATACCATAGCTCTCTCATTCCTGTTATAGCTTAGGGGCTTCTAGAGTTACCAAAGTTGCTGAATAGAGAGTTTAGAAAGGTGCTGTCAAGATGCCCATCAATATGACAATAGCAGTCTCCAGACTCTGAGGGTTAAAATGGCTCCCACAGTTCCAGGTAGCTTCTCCAGTGGGATCTGCCTTCTGTAGCACCTTCAGGCTGAGTCAATACTAGTCCTGTGTCAAAAGCTAATCAACAATAGTTCAGTCCCATTAGTTAAGTCAATAGTAATGCTATTTAGGAAGAAGAACCCAAATTTCCAGATGACTGGTATAAAAGTTGTAGAAATAGTTTTAAAAAGAGGGGGGATAAAGGGGGCCAGCTGTGCTGACTCACACCTATAATCTCAGCACTTTAGGAGGCCAAGAAGCGGGAGGATGGTTTGAGCCTAGGAGTTCCAGACCAGCTCAGGCAACATAGCAAGACCCTTTCTTTATATAAATGAAAAGAATTAGCCAGGTTGCACATGCCTGTGGTTCCAGCTACTCAGAGGCTGATGTGAAGAGGATGCTTGAGCCTGAGAGTTCAAGGCTGCACTGAACTAGGATCGCGCCACTGCACTCCAGCTGGAGAAAGAGTGAGACTCTCAAAAGAAAACAAAAAAGAATAAAAAGAAAAGGGTTCCTTTTTTTTTTTTTTAAGACAGAGTCTCACTCTGTCACCCATGCTGGAGTACAGTGGTACGATCTCAGCTCACTGCAACCTCTGCCTCCCAAGTTCAAGCAATTCTCCTGCCTCAGCCTCCCGAGTACCTGGGATTACAGGCGCCCACCACCATGTCCAGCTAATTTTTGTATTTTTAGCAGAGATGGGGATTCACCATGTTGGCCAAGCTGGTCTCAAACTCCTGACCTCAGGTGATCCGCCGTCCTTGGCCTCCCAAAGTGCTGGGATTACAGGCATGAGCCACCACACCCAGCCTGGTTTTCCTAATTTTTGAAAGAATTACTGGCAGGTCAGCCTTTTCAAAACAATGGCCCCAAACACGAGGAGCCTCTAGGTATATGTGTTAAGTGGTACATATATTTTACACATTTTTCTGTTTGCACTTAATATTTAGCAATTATAAAATGGAGAAGAGAAACCTTAGTTTTCTAGTAAGAAACCCAAATTGAATACATCTTAAAACCCATTTAATTCCATTTCTAGATGACCCCACAAGCACAAAAAGATAAATGCACAAAGATGGTTGAATCCAGAATTGTTCATAATAGACCAACCTGGAAACCAGTTCAATGTCCATTAGCCGGGAACTACCTAGTTAAAGGATAAAACATACCTATAACATACTAATGTGCAGACATTAAAAATAATGATGTAGATCTGTATCTAGTAAAAACCAATGTGATCCACTATGTATTGCTGGGTGAGAAAAGCTCGTTATACAAGATCATATATAATAGGATCCCATATGGAAGTGTAGTATAATGTGGCTATTCTCAAACTTTCTGGCATCTGGAACCCTTAACACTATAAAAATTATTGAGGACCCCAAAGAACTTTTGTTTATTTGAGTTATATATTTATATATACACATACATATTTACTGTATTTGAAAATCAAACTAAGAATTTAAAATTTTTATTTTAAAATAAGAATGTACCCATTTCATATTTAACAGAATAGTTTATGAAAAACTGTCTCTACTCCTCCCCGCAGTTAGTAAGAGTGGCACTGTTTTACTTTTTTACAAATCTCTTTAGTGTCTGGCTCAGAAGACAGGTAGACTCTCACATAAGCTTCTGCATTACAGCAAGTGTATCTATCTGTTGCCGGGGCTGCCGTAACAAAGTAACACGGACTGGGTGGCTTCAACAACAGACAATTATTTTCTCACAGTTCTGGAGTCTTGGGGTTTAAGATCAAGCTGTTGGTAGGTCTGGTTTCTCCTGAGCCCTCGCTTCTCGGCTTGCAGGATGGCTGCCTTCCTGCTATGTCCTCAATCTTTCCTCTGTGCACACACTAGTCTGGTGTCTATGTGTCCAAATTCGCTCTTCTTGTAAAGACACCAGACAGATTGGAATAAGGCTGACCCTAAAAGCCTCATTTTAACCTAATCACCCCACTAAAAGCCCAATCCCCAAATAAACAGTCACATTCCAAGGTACTAGGACTTAGAGATTCAACATGTAGATTTTGGGTGGTCATGACTCAGCCCACAGCAGCAAGTATAAATGAAAATAGCTAGTAAGAGCACAGTAGAAGCACTCGCAGCAAACTGACTTAATCTCTGAAAACACATATATTTATATCCTAAACCTACCAATTTACAATATTCTAGAACACAAATGTACACACTCACACATTCCACTAACCATCAGGGTGATGTCACCATGTCACAGAGCCTCTGGAAAACGCCACTGAACTCTCATGAGAGAATGAGTTAAAAAGGCACATAGCACCTTAGTATTTCTATGAAAACAGTTTGGACCTCCTCATAGACATCCCCTAAAAGCTTCCTGGGGACTCCTAGAAGTCCAAAGACCACACTGAGAGCTGCTGGCATAAGCTTTATGACTTAAGGCAAATTTTCTCCCTTGTTTTTGAGACAGGGTCTCACTCACGATCACCCAGGCTGGAGTGCAGTGATGTGAGCATGGCTCACTGTAGCCCTTGCCCTCCTGGGCTCACTGATCCCACCTTAGCTGGAAATAGAGTCACATGCCACCATGCCTGGCTAATTTTCTTTTGTAGAGACAGGGTGTCACCATGTTGCCCAGGCTGGTGTTGAACTCCTGGGCTTAAGCGATCCTCTTGCCTCCTAAAGTGCCGGGATTACAGGTGTGAGCCACTGCCCCCAACTTTAAGAAAAATTTCTTAATCTTGTTAAGCCTCAGTTTGTAAAATGAGGATAATACTACCTACTTAAGTGGGCTGCTGAAAAGACTGATGTAAAAATAAATGACAAATGTGAGCACTCCACTAAGATTAGCTGTTATTTGTGAAAAATTTCTTAACTTCTCACATTTGATGTATGTTTACATGTATAGGGAGTAATTACCTCTGGATGCTAACATTTATTTTCATTTATTACTTATTCTTTTTTTGTAGAGACGGGGTCTTGCTAGTTTGCCCATGCTGGTCTCGAACTCCTGGCTTCAAGTGAACCTCTGGTTTCAGCCTCCCATTTGAACTGAAGTGTAACACACATTGACAAAAGCACAAAGCATACGCTTGATGATTTTTCACAAAGTAAACTTGTCTTTGTTTAAAGGACATTTTACCAAAAAAAAAAAAAAAAAGCTTTTTGTAAAAACCATAACAGCAGCCACTTTCCTCACTTCTAGCAGCATGGATTGAACATTCATGCTCCCTGTGGTATCGAGATGGAAGCTGACAAGGGCTCCACTGACTCAACTCAATACACCTCTAGTGCCGCTGGGTTCCCCTCAGCTCCGGGACAGTGAGCTCCAGCACAGTGTAAGGGCAAACCCAAACCAAATCTGAATTATTACGATGCTGGATTCTACTCAATGCCCAGTTTAGGAAAATCTAGAGCTTGCTTTAAAAACAATCATTATAAGTAACATTTATAATGTGTCTAAAGTAAAAAGTACTCTCCATAACAAAGTTCCATGTGTAACAATTCACAAATTCTGTGAAATAGCAAGTGAGATTTTTTTCCCTCTTCCTCTTAGAGGAATTGAGGGTGAAGTCAGTGCCTCAAAAGCTGAAGTAGTGTTAGGTACAATGAACTGTTTCAGTGTAGAATGAATTACAAAATGGTGACATGAAGGAAGGTTTGATTGTAAGCGCAGCAGCAGCAAATCCTCCAACATTTACCCCATTATCATTTGGTGAGAGGAAGTCTGAATCTCGAAAAATTCTTTTCTAACCCTAGCTCTAACCCTTTTAATGTTGTTGCTCTCTACCATTTTGCTTTCTCCTCAAAGTTCACATCAAAACTATCTGTTACTCCCTCTTCCACAATAGCAATGAAAACTGTATTTCCTAAGAGCTACTCTGTCCCCAAAACTGGAATACAGATTTCATGAAAGAATTTTTTTTTTTTTTGAGACAGAGTCTCGCTCTGTAGCTCAGGCTGTAGTGCAGTGGTGCAATCTCAGCTCACTGCAACTTCCGCCTCCTGGGTTCTGGTTCAAGCAATTCTCCTGCCTCAGCCTCCCAAATAGCTGGGATTACAGACACATGCCACCATACCCAGCTAATTTTTTTTTTTTTTGTATTTTTAGTAGAGATGGGTTTCACCATGTTAGGCAGGCTGATCTTGAACTCCTGACCCTGTGATCCACCCACCTCAGCCTCCCAAAGTGCTGGGATTATGGACGTGAGCTACTGTGCCCAGCTGAAAGAACATTTTATCTCTACCTACCAAAGCATGTGAAAAAAAGGAAAAAAATTTAAAATTTTTAATTTAAAAAATGTTCCAATTCTACCAATACCTACCAACTTACAAAACTCTAGAGAACACAAAAATACAAAAGTGCACATTCCATTAACCACCAGAGTGATGATGCTGTCACGTCACGGAGACTCTGGAAAACCCCACTGTACACTTGTGAGAGAATGAGAGGGAAAAAGGCAAACAACTTGAGAAGAATTACTTAACAAGTCATACGGAAGAGTAATCACTAAATTCTCAATAACACAATTTCCAATTCTATTTACAATTTGGTATTTGGGCCCCGTTGTGGTGGCTCACACCTGTAATCCTAACACTTTGGGAGGCCAAGGTGGGAGGACGGCTTGAGCCCAGGAGTTTGAGACCAGCCTGGGTAACACAGTGAAATCCCATCTCTACAAGAAAAAATTTTTTTAAAAAAGTAGCCAGGTATGGTGATGCCCAATAGTCCCAGCTGCTCGGCAGGCTGAGGTGAGAGGACAGCTTGAGCCCAGGAGGTCAAGGCTGCAGTGAGCCATGACTATGCCACTGCACTAAAGAGAGGGTGACAGAGTGAGACCCTGTATCCAAAAAAAAAAAAAAAAAAAAATTAGTATTCAATATATAGAGCTAAATTTTCCAAAGACAAAACTTAAAAAACTCCTACAAACATAAGTCGTAAGTCTCCGACACCCCCTAAAAGAACTGACGTTTACTTCCTGGCTGAGGTTGCCCAGCGGCTTGTCAGAAAGAAACCAATGAGCGAGCGCAGGCACACCAAGATGAGATGAGGCATGAACTCCACAGTCGGCTTCATAATTCAGCACTATCCCTGGAGCACATTCCCAAGTGCCATCTAACAATCTGAGGTGAGGGAAAATCTCAGTTTATACCGAAAATGAATATCCAGTAGAAAAAGGAGGCCTTCTGGGAAAAAAAAAAATCATCCTTGCAGGTGCTAGTATACAAGTCCTCCATGAACGATCTGGCTATGCTGGTGAATGAGTGAGGGCAACATTGTATCCCAACACAGGAAGGGGGTCAAATTCAAACTATGTGATCATACTAACAGAAAAACCGTTACTTTAAACATTCATTTATTCACAAGTGATTTGTGCAGTCCCAATAATAAATCTCAGTGTTAGACAGTCCTCACAATGTAGAAGCAGAGTTAAAGAACAGAAAGAAAAAAAGAATCAAGATAAGAATAAGGAAGGAGAGGACACGGAGGGAGGGAGAATGTGAGGAGGGAGGAGTGGGAGGCTCAGGCTCCCCAGCATTCCCCCTGGAAGGATGGATACAACTGCTGGGAATACCCACTCCCTCTGCTGTCCGTGGTGAGGAAGGAGTGAGCGCCTCCTGGGGCTGACATTCTTCCAGGGAACTCTGCAGTCCCGATGATACCATCAGTTTGTTTTGCTGCTGCCTTGAAAAGTAAACAGAAAAGAGCTACAATACCGCAACTCTATCAGGGGCATGGGAAGGCGAAGGTGGGGATGGGGTGAAGGAACAGGAATCCAACAAATATTAAGAGGATAACCTTGGCTGGGGTGCAGTGTCTCACGCCTCGAATCATAACACTTTGGGAGGCCAAGGCGTGCGGGTCACAGGTCAGGAGTTCAAGACCAGCCTGGCCAATGTGGTGGAACCCCATCTCTACGAAAAATACAAAGATTAGCCAGGCGTGGTGGCGGGCACCTGCAGTCCCAGCGACTCGGGAGGCTGAAGTAGGAGAATCGCTTGAACCTGGGAGGTGGAGGTTGCAGTGAGCCGAGATCACACCACTGCACTCCAGCCTGGGCAACAAAGCAAGACTTTGTCTCAAAAAAAAAACAGGACAAACTTTGATAGGAAAATGATAAACCAAGCAAAGTGAAAGGCAAAAACCTTTAATAGTTATTTTGCTAAAGATAACATTCTGGGTAGTAGAGGAATTAAAGGCAGAGTCTCAAAGAGATATTTGAACACCCCTGTCTGTAATAGCACTTCTCCCAATAGTCAAGAGGAAGCCAGCCAAGTGTTCACTGATGGAGAAACAGAGTGTGGTATACACAAGTAACTGAACATTTGATTATATATATAATACAGGAAGGAAATCCTGTCACCTGACATGACATGGATGAACCTTGAGGACATTATGCTAAGTGAAATAAGCCAGTCACGAAAAGACAAGTAACTAGGATTCCACTTACATGGAATACTGAGAATACTCAAAACCACAGGGACAGAAAGTAGAATGGTGGCTGCGGAGGGACGGGCAGAGTGGGAATTACTGTTTAATGGGCACAGTTTCCGTTGTACAAGCTGAGAAGCCGGTGAAGATGGATGGCAGTGACGGCTGCACAGCATTATGAATGTAATAACAGTTAATGTTATTGAACTGTGCTCTTAAAATGGTAAAGACAGTAAGTTTTATGAGTATTTTACCAGAATTTAAAAATTAAAAGGAAGACAACCAGAAAGAACACACTAAGGGTTCTAGGCACAAGTTCTCCCTATGCCTACCACCATCTTGGCTGGTAGTTTGATGGCTATGGACAGCATTAGAGGCGATGGTGAATCCATGGAGAACCACTCAGGAAAGTCACCATCCAAATGTCCACATCCCTGCTTGGCAATTAAAATGAAGACACTTTTCTTCAGCACTTGGTGAGGATGTTCAGTTTCTAGTGCTTTCCAAGATCCACCTCAGGAGAAGTCAATTTGTCCACAGGAAGCATAGTTTCCAAAGCTGTCTACTGTGAACCTCTGAGAGATATGAATTGAATTCAGCTTCAGGGAACCAAAGTAGAAGTTCTCAAATAACTGCAAAGGAAGAACAAAAACCCAGAATGAATGTTTAAAGTATAGATGAAAATATTAAACATCAGATTCTCTTGTAAAAACACCAAACCACAACAATCCCAACAAATGTCTCATGCTTTTTCTTTTCAGTGTTTACTCTGAATAATGACCCAGGAGAGGAGGGATGGTGGGAGTGAGAAAAGAACAGCCAGCTCTCCTCTCTGATTAATTCTAAAGTCTCCTCTGACAAATGCACCAGAGAAAGAGGTTCTGTGAAGTCAAATCCAAAACTGATCTATTGAGCAGATATGACCAAGAACTTGTAGCAAAAACCCCTCGGCCAAACCCTGACTCACACAGCCTGACCAGGCTGCTTCTGACTTCCAGTTACTGACCATGCAGGGATCCTGGTTTTGTTGCACCAGGGTTAAATCTGACGTCACATATGCCTCTACCCCATCAACACCCTTTGTTAGGAGTGCTGACTAAAATAAATAGAAGATAAGGCTCCTGACTCACAAGTGATTCAGACAAGCCACTGAGGGGCACAGAACATGCACACGCACAGAACAACCCGAGGGGCACTTCTACTCGCCAACAGAACAAGTGCAAGTGATTACTTATCAAATACCTTAATGAAACTTGGATTCAAGCCAGCAACCTAAAATAAATACTTTTTACTATGATCCTGCACTTTATAAAAGCTTTCAAGTGTGTCAGAGGGAGGGATGAACCATACATACTCCAAGAGGGACTGGACTTTGTGATTACCACATTTATAAGGCAGAACCCAAAATGACATCAGAATTCATCCCAGGAAAATGCAGCCATACTGCCTGAATAAGGAGTGTCAAAAGAATAAAGAGTGTACCTTCTTCTGTTAGGATGTAGGAACTGCTCTTTCTTAAAATTTCAGTACGATCCCAAAAAGCCTTTGTTTTTTAGATAGGGTTTCTCGCTCTGTTGCCCAGGCTGGAGTGCCCTGGATTGCAGTAGTGCAATCATAACTCACTGCAGTCTCAACTCCTGAACTCAAGCAATCCTCCCATCTCAGCCTCCCGAAGCACGGAGATTACAGGCATGAGCCACCATGCCTGGCCTCAAGAAAGCCCTGTGATACACGTACCCAGGATGCTTGAGTGGACCTTTGCATATAGGCAAGTGACTGTCTTTTCACTTATTTTTATACAACCTCCACACACATGGACTTTGGCCACCATTGCTTTTCCTCTTCCTGCAATTAATGGCCTAGCAAAATGCCTGAGGGTTCATTAAAGGCTAACTTTATAAAGCCCAGTAAATATTGATTCTTCAACATGACATCAACTTGACCCCAAAGATCTATTTAGAGGTTGTGTGCTGCATTGTCTTGTGTTTCAGAAAGGTGATCAGCTCCTGCCTGCATTGATTTACACAATTAATTTCTCTTCCTGGCTTTGGCAGCCTGTTCAAACCATATCCACCCTTTCATGTAAAGAAATTCAGCCTGAAATGGTTATCTGCTGATCCCTTTGCTGAACATTAATTTGAAGTGAAAGACATGTCACTAAGACTGACAGATTTATAGCTCTGCAAACTGAAGCCTTCCAGGTACAGAAAGGCTATAACCAAAGAGGCAATAAAAGACAATATAAAAGAAAACTAAAAGGAAACTCATAATTCTTTCAACAAGTTACTTTTTAAGGATTGGCAGCCTGTGGGTTCTCTACCTTCTTCTCTTTGTGCCCGTGTTTTCAAGGAGTGGGGAGGGCACAGTGAGGAGCTGTAAGTGACCTACCCATGACTTCACTTTGCCTTATGCAGATGGCCTACGGACAGCGTGATCTGTCAGGGATATTCTCCTGCTCCAGGTTTAAGGAAACAGCAAATATAGCAATCATGAAGTTAGCTGGGATGTGACTGTAATGAGGTAACAGAAAAATTGAGAGGTAACTAAACATAAATTCTCATGTCCACTAAGGCAAGAGCAGGCTGTGGAAAGAGTGCTGGATTCTAAATGTATGCCTGGACATGTAAGCTGTGTGACCGTAGGTAGAAAACACTGCCCACTGTAACAACTACCACCAGGGCAAAAGATCATAATGGGCAAAGACCTCATAAGAGCAAGTACAAGGCTGAGCGCGATGGCTCATGGCTGAAATCCCAGCACTTTGGGAGGCCGAGGCGGGCAATCATCTGAGGTTAGGAGTTTGAGATCAGCCTGACCAACATGAAGAAACCCCATCTCTACGGAAAATACAAAATTAGCCAGGTGTGGTGGTACATGCTTGTAATCCCCGCTACTCAGGAGGCTGAGGCAGAAGAATCACTTGAACCCGGGAGGCAGAGATTGTGGTGAGCCGAGATCACACCATTGCACTCCAGCCTGGGCAACAAGAGCAAAATTCTGTCTCAAAAAAACAAACAAATAACAACAACAAAAAAGAGCAAGTACAAGTACCTTGTGTGCTCACTGTGGAGGGTTTAAAAAAATTAAAAATACCTTGTAAACTATAAAGTGCTATAGAAAATTCGTATTTCCGTAGCAATATGGTATTTCCATATGGTATTTCCTATGATGTTTTTAAATATCTGTCATCATTACCCTTGTGTTTATTTTACCTTTGTAAGTCACCATGTGCTTTCATACCTTTTGATAATATCACAACAAATGGATTTCTCATCCAGACATGCCTAGTGCCAGTGCCAATCTTCATGTCGCCCTTCCTACCTCTGTTCTTGTCCTCTCTGTATGTTTACAATGATTTAGTAGTAACAGATAATTTACTAGCAATTTTTCAGTTATCTTACTGCTTATTGTTTTTTTAAATTTTTTATTTTTTATTTTGAGACAGACTCTTGTCACCCAGGCTGGAGTGCAGTGGTGCGATCTCAGCTCACCACAATCTCCGTCTCCCAGTTTCAAGTGATTCTCCTCCCTCAGTCTCCCAAGTAGCTGGGATTACAGGCATATGCCATCACACCCAGATAATTTTTGTATTTTTCAGTAGAGATGGAGTTTCACCACATTGGCCAGGCTGGTCTCAAACTCCTGACTGCAGGTTATTCGCCTGCCTTGGCCTCTCAAAGTGCTGAGATTACAGGCATGAGCCACCATGCTGGTCTGTTATATCTTTATCCTTTGTTTTCTTCCTTTTCATTTATTTTCTTAATAGAGACAGGGTCCCGCTCTGTTGCCCAAGCTGGTCTTGAACTCTTGGGCTCAAGTGATCCTCCTGTCTTGGCCTAAGTGCTGGGATTATAGCAAGGGATACTGTGTCCTGCCAATATATCTTTATTCTTACGTCTTTCTTTCAGTTCTATCAATTATTTCTAGTGACTCACTAAAATAGAAGCCCTACAGAGGAAGAAGCTGGATCCTACCATACACTGTCACATTATCTAGTAGACTACATCTGATCGATAAATATCTGTCGGACAAAATGACAATGAAAACTAATGCTGTACCTGTCTGTGTACATCCCAAGTCTGGAAAGAGAAAACTATGATATGCACTTGTCTAGACCGGATTTAAAGGTCTAATTTATAGGTTCCCACGAAGGGATTTCTGAACAGGACTTACCAAATTATATTACCTCAAATCAAGTGGGGAGGGGGCCTTTCTACATGTTTCTTATTTGTGAAAACCTAGATCTCTTTCTTAGCTTCACTCCTGATCTGGAATATTGTTGTGCACCTGATGTTATGCATTTTCATGCAAAAGAGGCACATGAAGTAGTTCTGACTCCCAAGTGCTTACCATCTCATTAGGGAGAGTGCATATCAGAGGAGGGAAATGCTGATGACCTGGATGTGCCCACCTTATGAAAAGTCACTGAGTCCTTTGCTCTGTGATCTGTGTACCTTTCTGTACCTTTCTGTATGTATGTTCTACTTTAATGAAAAAAGTTTACCTAAAACAATATAGGCAGTAAAGGTTAAGTGTATGAGATAAGAGGTACAGGCCATCAATAAACATAGCAGAAGGTAAGGAAACAACGGATGCTGAGGGCTGGGGACCTAGGAAAGCAATCTGGACTAGACCAGAACTGGGCCTTGTGACAAGTATAGGGCATTACACAGAGGAGAGAGGGCAGCATGCAGGCAGAAATGGGCATGGTGGGCTGGGCCAGGCTAACAGTTTATATGTCTAGAAGGTTCCCAGAGTGAAGCAGTAAGACAGACAGAAGGAAGGAGAATCAGATTAAGGGTGTCTAGGGGACCTGAGGGTCAAATTCACAAGTTAAGACTTCATCCTACATGGTGGGGAACCACTGAAGGCTTTAGAGTAGGTTGGTGGCCCAAGATGAAAACTACATTTTAAGGAGATTAACCTGGGTGTGATGTGTTGTGCTGACTGGAGAAGGGAGCAAGAGAAAGAAAAGAAAGGAGACCATGGTAGTAGTTCAGTCATGAGGGTGATGTTGAGTGTCTCAATTACAAACAGGCAGTGGGCTTCGAAAGACTGGAGCAGATGTGAATGAATGAATGAAGCCATGAATGAAACTATGAATGAAACACAGATCGGAGCTAAATGACAAGAACTTATGAACACAAAGAAGGAAACAACAGACACTGGGATCTACTTGTGGGTGGAGGGTGGGAGGAGGGAGAGAAGCAAAAAGATAACTACTGGGTACTGGGCTTAATACCTGGGTGATGTCATAATATGTACAACAAACCCCTGTGGCACATGTTTACCTATGTAACAAACCTTCACATGTACCCCCAAACCGCAAATAAAAATTAAAAAAAAAAAAAAGAAACATAGAAACACCTTGGTGACTTTCTGGATGAGGAGATGGGAAAAATCAGTGACGATGGGTCAAACGGGTGTGTACGAGGCTGCCAGTGACAGTAACAGAACACTTCTGACAGGGAGCTGTTTCACGGGGAAAACAACGACAAGTTCAGGTATGCTTACACACTCACGGCTACATCACACTGACTAGCTCTCTGTATCCCAAGGCCTTCTCCAATCTAGGATTTTCCTGGAAGACTCTCAGAATATGCATTAGAGACATCTGTAGCACAGTTAAGTAGGAACAGACCACCATAAAAGGCTTTCCAAGCGTCCCTTCTTTTATTGAGTTGAAGTTCTTTTTATATTAGGGAAAGGAACCCTTTTTGTCTATGTTGCAAGTTGCAAATACATATATTTCCTCCAGTTTGTCACTTGTCTTTTGACTTTGCTTATGATGGTATTAACTATGTCACTTAATTTTTATGAACTCTCATTTATCATAACAGGAGATTTTAAAAACAAAGTTACCTAATGCCAATAGTTAGACATTAAAAGATCAGCTGTGCGCAGTGACTCACACCTGTAATCCCAGCACTTTGGGAGGCCGAGCTGGGTGGATCACTTGAAGTCAGGAGTTCGAGACCAGCCTGGCCAACATGATGAAACCTTGTATCTACTAAAAATACAAAAATTAGCCGGGCATAGTGGCAGGCACCTGTAATACCAGCTACTTGGGAGTCTGGGGCAGGAGAATCGCTTGAACCCGGGAGAGAGAGGTTGCAGTAAGCGGAGATTGCACCACTGCGCTCCAGCCTGGGCAAGATTTCATCTCAAAAAAAAAAAAAAAAACATCAAAGTGAACCATAAATATGTAGGTACTGACAACATGAATAAAGATCGCAACAGACAACATTTATTAAGTAAACACATGTGCCAGGCATTATCTCATTGCATCCTCACAACCCCAGGAAATAGATGCTATGATTAATCCCCATTTACAGTTGAGCATTAGGTTTAGATGGCTTAAGTAACCTGCCCAAAGACACACATGAAGTTGACGGTGTTCAGCACATCCCAAAATATGGCACCTTGGCATTTGAGCAAACAGCAGAAGGAGTAAAGTCTCTCCCACCTTCCATAGCCCTTCTTCCCTGAAGATGATAAAACCTAGGAAGGCCATCCTGTGATCTCCTGCTCTTCTCCCCTGAAGCAGGTTTCTCATTCGACAGGTACCCTCCCTTTACCCAGAGGAAAGGAACATACTTATCTGTGAAGATACAGGGCATAGAGAAGAATCGGAACAAACAGGCCTTGCTAAGACTCCCCTCAGTTTATTACCATTAGGCCACATCCTTTGTTCTACAACCACACTTCTCCATGACAGTCATTCTTTATCAAACCTACTTATAAAAATACACAAGTTATCTCTTCCTTTGGATCTTTATTTCTGAAGGTTCCCATGTCATGTAAAGCTTATATTAAATAAAGGTGTATGCTTTTCTCTTATTAATCTGATTTTGTTACAGGGGCCTCAACCATGAACCTAGTGACAGGTGAGAGAAGAAATCTTTCCTCTCCCACAAAGTACAGGTAAAAAAATTGAGACTCACACCCAGACAGCCTCACTGTAGAGTCTGAGCCCTCTGATTCCTGTACTCTATTTCCCCTTACTGTGGGTGGCTCCCCTTGACACCTGGCCCCATTAAATAGCCACAATGAGCAATGCTGACCCAGACAATTCCTGAAGACTGAAATGAACATGTTCTTTCACTTGCTGTTCCTATATTCACTGCCACAGCTTTTCCTGGATGTGGCTTAAGAATCCGATGGCTCTAGCTCAGCTGGAAGAATTTTAATTGAATTCTGGATGAAAATAAGCAAAAGTCAACTAAAAGGCTACATTTAATTTGGTACTTGAATGGGAAACGAAGAAAAAGCTTAAACTACAAGTTTAAAAAAAGAAACTTGGTTGCTCTTTTGAACCTAAACTCGAAGAGCAGAGTGTTCTATTGTTTAGAAAATAATAGACCTAACAGGACAAATTTAAACTAAAAACAATCTAGTTAAGGTATCTGAATCATGTTGAGTTTTTTCTCCTCACTGTTGTTTTATAACAATTCCCTTGGGGATTTTGAAACCTAAACCATTTTCTTTCTGAAAACATTTTTCTCTGACACGCACACATGTAGAGCCCTGTTGTTATGGAAGTCAGTATTTTTTAAAACCTGCTATAAAGGAACATAACAACGAACAGTACACAAAACTACAAATATTTAATGAGGAAATGAAAATAGGATTAAAACTGCCAATTGCTGTGATACCACTAGTAAATAACTTGGACGATTTAAGAACGTTTAAAACCAGGCCGGGAACAGTGACTCATGCCTGTAATTCCAGTACTTTGCAGGGCAGAGACAGGATGATCACCTTAGCCCAGGTGTTCAAGACCAGCTTGGGCAACATGGCAAAACCCAGTCTCTATAAAAAAAAAAAATACAAAAATTAGCCGGGCGTGATGGTGTGCATCTTTGGTGGGAGGATCACTTGAGCCAGTAGGGTGGCACAGAGGGTGCAGTGAGCCGAGATTGCGCCATTGCACTGCAGCCTGGGTAACACAGTGAGACCCTGTCTCAAAAAAATTAAGACCTATTTAAGTTTGACATTTGAAAACTGTTACACACACAGCTGCTATCCTCTATCAAGTACTCATAATGATAGAGACAGGAGGCAGAAAAATCCTAGGCCGACAGGGGCAGGTCCCCAGCAAAACCCCACCTTCATGCTGAAAAGTCTGAAACCTGCAGACCAAAGTGAGAACTTCTATCCCTGCTTGCCCGTTCTCTCCCAATTGGTTCTTTATAAATAACGTTTTTTTTTTTTACCAATCGGATGTTGCCTTTTCCAAAGCCACCTACAGCCCACCTCGCCCCCATCCTGTGCCTATAAAAACCCCAGATTCAGTTGGTGGAGGGAGGGAAGCAGTTTGACTGGACAGAGGCGACCTGACTTCAGAGATGACTGGACTCCGGAGGAGAGATGGCTTAACTTCAGGGAAGAGCCGGCCAGAGACAGGCAGACTCTGGGGGAAGATTACCTGCCCATCCCGTCCCCTTGTCCTCTTTTCAGCTCCTATGCCTGCTGAGAGCCATTTCCATCGCTTAACACAATTCTCCGCCTTCACCATCCTTCAAGTGTCAGGGCAACTTCATTCTTCTTGGATGCTGGACAAGAGCTTGGGACCCACTGGGTGCGGGTACCCGGAAAAGGCTGTCACACTGGCCCTTAGCCCTCAGTGGCAGAAGGCAGCCACCCCATATGACAAGGCAAGGGTATCACTGAGCTGATAGCACACTGCTGTCCGCGGACAGCAGGACTAAGAGAGCATTCTAACACGCCCTCTAGGGCTTCGGGGATTGCAAGCACCCTCACCTGGGCACTGCCACAGGGCCCACACAGAGCCTGCTTCTGCTGGCTCCCAAAATGGCCAGCCAGATCCCACACTCCCTTACTCATGTGCTCCCTCTCACAAGGGGTTGAGCACGGCAGGCCAAATAAATGGGGTGCCCCCATCACAAAACCCCATCTTGATGAAAGGGTCAAGAAAAATCCTGTCTGGGCGCGGTGGCTCATGCCTCTAATTCCAACACTTTGGGAGGCCGAGGCGGGCAGATCACAAGGTCAAGAGGCAAAAATTAGCTGGGCATGGTGGTGGGCACCTGTAGTCCCAGCTACTCAGGAGGCTGAGGCAGGAGAATTGCTTGAACCTGGGAGGCAGAGGTTGCAGTGAGCCGAGATCACACCATTGCACTCCAGCCTGGCACCTGGTGACAGAGCGACACTCTGTCTAAAAAAAAAAAAAGTCCTGTATCGATAATATTTTTAGAAAATTAAACTTTTCCTATCACCAAGTAAAAAGAGAAATATGGACCTCTGATGAAAGGTTTTTGGACAAAATCAAGGTTTCCCTGACAAAGAATGGCAAGATAAAATCCAACCATCCTGCTGTCCCCTGCTCACATGATCTATGAAGCCTACCATCTTTAGTTTGTACATGTTTCTTTCCTACGGAGAACACAGAAGGAATTATTGATTTCTGGTAATGTTGTGGTATACAGTGAAAGAAAACAAACAGCAAGATTTAAGGGCTCACTGTGGTCATTTTTCTTTGCATTCATTTCAAACCTTCTACTCCTTCCCCACTGCCCTGTGACACAGTCATCGAAGACCAGAAATTACTCCAAATGCAACAAGGCTGCAAAAAGGAGACCAGCAATCTCAAACAGAGGTCTTGGGGAAGGTGGAGAGTGGCTTTCTCTTCTCACATCTGTGACCTCAAGCTACAAAACCAAATGAATGGCCAGTCCTCAATCGGCTCACGGCTTCCCCAAATGAGGCTCACACTTTTTCTTCAATCTTAGACAAAGATATGGTTAACTCTCCTCCAAGATCCCTCTTTTAAGGAAATCTACTTCTTGTGCTGGTGGCCTCAGTGAACTATTTGCTGTCTCAATACTACTTGAATAAGAGGAAATTCAGTTTTGAAGTCAAAAATGAAAATTCAAAATATTCAAGTCTTATTCTATTTATAGTCATTCTTGACATATATGAGATAAACCAACCCTTAGAATATAATCTGGTGCAACTGAAAGTGTAAGTATAGGGGGTTCAATTGATTCAAGCATTCAGAAGGATGCACTAGGTCATATTTCTCTTTAAGAAAGGATGCTATTGTTCTCATCTATGGCAATCAGACTTTTGAAACTCAAGAGTGAATAGGAATAGCAAATGCATGCTACTTTGAGGTTTTCCCAGTATTTTTCTTCCTTAGTCTGTTTTACCAACTTCTATTTCTCACAATTATTCCGTTTATAGATAAAAGTAACAGCAATAACACTATTTTGTACTTAATAATAATGCTTAACCACCAACCTCCCTACCAGGGAGGTTGGTGAATGAATAGAAGACAGGCTGACAAGCACTTTGAGCTCTTTGGGAAGGCACTCCCAGTATGAAGCCTTGCTGTGGTTAAATAACATCTTTCATCTAAGGATCTAAAAGCGTCTTACAAAGCCCAACTCATTAACTCCAAAAAATTGCTATGATATTAACCAGAGATGAGCATTATCATCCCCACTTAGAATATAAGAAACAGGGACAAGCTAGAACCACTAATACTGTGAGATAAATTTAAAAATTCCTGGGATGAAGCCTAGGGTACAAGCCAGTAGAAGGCCATGTCCACAAGGCAGTGTGTATGTGTGTCTCAATGCCAGTAACAAATATGTACCAAAGAATGCCAAGTGGGGAAGCAGGTCCACCCTTAGACTATGTATATACAACCAGATAGTGAAGAATGAGAAGCAAATGATATGAAAAGCTATCATCACAGCCCTTGGAAGATCCCAGCTGCAAAACAACAAAATCAAATAATGGTATATTTCAGATGCATTCCTCATGAAAGAGACGTCTAGGTATAGGACTAGTATGACTTCAGGTAGCAAACAGAAAGATATAAATACCAGACTAAAAATATAATAGATTTTGAAAAAACATCAAGGTTCTTCGTATGTGATGCTACTAATCTCACTTAGAATTAAGATCACTTTATTGGGAGTTAAGCCATCAAAAAGAATTAAGTTCACAATAAGATCCTGCCCCCCCCCCCAAAATAAATTTTGTTTCAAAGTTATGTTTATTAAAATTCCTCAAACCTAAAAAAAAAGGTTCTGAGTTTCTGCCAAATACCATGCATTTGTCTTCTGGGCCACCTGTGAGATTACTTCTGAGGAGAGCAAACGTGGGAGGTATGAAGAGGCAAGAAGGAAATGAAGATCCACCACATCCGGGGTCAAACGAAACCTTCCATCTACTTAAAAAATATTCATATGGGCTGTGACCAAGTGGATTCTTTCTAAATAACATCACAAAAGAATGTAATTGAGCCTGTTTACCCAAAGGTAAGCCATGTTCCTCTACACGCAGACACACATACCTTTACCTAGGAACAAAAAATAGAAATTTCTTTTCTACTGAAGAGAGGGGACAAAAAGTTTCTTGGGGCAGACTACACTTTAATGCTTTCCTATTGTGAAAAAAAGTAATTCAAAATCTAAGCTGTTGGAACCTTTAAATATTATGAGGCTTAAGGGAATGTGATTATGGGATCTGAATCACGTAAACATGTAGCTGCAACCTAGGCAGCAGTAACTGTTGTTTTTCTGATTATAGATTAGCCTTTTTCCTCACCTACGTTGTTTAGTAGATTGTTGTAAATGAATAAAGGATGCCAGAGAAGATCCCTTCCCTTTTAACTGTTGATCTTCATTATAGATTAAACTTCCCTCTTACCTTTCTCATACAAAGACTTAATGACTTATCTTGCTGGGAAAATTCATAAGAAAAAAGAAGAAAAAAAGGCATAATGACTATCACATCATCTAGGATGCAATGTTAATATACTCTCTTTTTTTTTTTTTGGGAAACAAGGTCTTATTCTGCTGGCTAGTCTGGAGTGCAGTGGCGTGATCACAGCTCACTACAACCTTCACCGCCCAGGCACAAGCAATCCCCCCACCTCAGCCTCCTGAGTAGCTGAGACTACAGGTGCATGCCACCAGGCCTGGCTAATTTTTGCATTTTTTGTAGAGACAGGGTTTTTCCATGTTGCCCAGGCTGGTCTCAAACTCCTGGGCTCAATGATCCTCCCACCTCTGCCTCCCATCATGCTGGGATTACAGGTGTGAGCTACCACATCAAGTCCTACACTCTTAGTTGAAAAGGAAGTGAAAACAAGCTGTACAGAAAAGAAAACAAACTGTAATTAACTAAATTATAACTCATAAACCAATCTTGTATAGAAAATGTTATAATTCTACTAAATTTCTTTGTTTTCTGCCTATATACGCAGGATCTTAACTTTTAACTTTAAGCATTGACCTCATTTATCTGAAGTCCCTGTTTCCCGAATGGCCATTCCCAGCTTTTTATTTGAATAAACTTTAAAAAACTGGGTTCTGGCTGAGCGCAGTGGCTCATGCCTATAATCCCAGCCCTTTGGGTGGCCGACAAGGGCCGATCACCTGAGGTCAGAAGTTCAAGACCAGCCTGGCCAACATGATGAAACCCCGTCTCTACTAAAAATGCAAAAATTAGCCAGGCATGGTGGCAGGTGCTTGTAATCCCAGCTCCTCGGGAGGCTGAGGCAGAGAATGGCTTGAACCTGGGAGGTGTAAGTTGCAGTGAGCCGAGATTGTGCCATTGCACTCCAGCCTGGGGGACAAGAGTGAGACTTGATCTCAAAAACAAACAAAAAAAAAAAAAAAACAAAAAAACCTGGGTTCTGATCCTTTCATTATTGCTGGTTGACACCATCAATGACTATAACCCACCCCCTCCCCCAGTTTCTCCATCTTTAAACAGGGATGATCCTTTACAAGGACATTCTGCAGTTACAGTAAGATAAATTATAAGATGAAATTTTGAGCTCTGATTATTATTGTTGCTCACTGACTATAATCTCCAATGCATCACTATAGGAACCAAAAAGCAGAGTATCCTTAAAAGAAAAAAGGAGATTTATCAGTTACGCTGACAGCTTACAGGCTCTGCAGTCATTATCTGGTCTCAGAGGGCTGTAATATTTTTAAAGACCAAAATAGGAACGTCTACTTTCAGCATAAAAGACAATGAGGTTGGCAGGTAGTGACTATCCTAGGGTCATCTCCAAATACAGCCTTAACTCTGCCCAAGATACCAGTTTTAATCTGAAACATCAGACTGTGGTGATCAGTGGTTTAAGAGCCAATAATATTATAGTAGCTAATAATAGCCAATAAAAGGAGAGGACATAATGCACTTCCAGAAGGCCTGGGGCACCTCATATCCAAGGAGCAAGGTCAAGGGCAGTCTGTGGGAGAAGCAATTCTTATCAACATCGTGGCCTCTGTAAGGGGAGCAGCAATAAGGCTGTTAGTAGAACAGCTGTGATTTTTCAAACCATCGACATGCCACTCCTGTTTTTATCTCCACTAAAACAGTACCAAAAGCCTTGTGTGTCCCCTGAGTCCAAGTCTCCTCTCCACTGACTGACATGGCATTCCTTGCACAGAATGGGAACAGGAACTTCCCTCACTTGTCCTGCTCTCAAATCCCTTGCTTGTCTTGCTGCAGTGAGCAAGAGCAATGCTCAGATGAGCATCAGCCTGACCTAAGGATGTGCTGGCAGAAGGCAGACAAACAGAGCCAGGGAAGCAAGGCTTGAAAACTTCCTTCAAATAATCACTCAGGCATGCACTTTGGGAATTTGGCCTGAGGCTCACTGCTGATGTAAGGATTATCAAATTGAAGACTGCTGGTAAGGCCAAATGACCTATTAGAAGGTGAATTAAAACCGCTATATCCAAACAGGATGCCAGGCAGTTCTGCTGAGCACCTCAATAATCAAAATGCTGAGGGACTTCCCCTCTCTGCAGTCTTTCAATTTTGAAAAGCAGAAAGAAAAAAATATGAGTAGGGGTAGGAGGTGGAGGAGAAAAGAGGCTACGCTGACACAGATAGAGAACCTATACCTAATCTCCACCTAATCTCGGCACAGGCCGGGTATACTCTGCCTGTTTCCACATTACCATGCAGAATTAGCCTCAGAGATAAGAGCTGAGGTTCAGTTTGCTGCATGATTTCTTCTCAAGGAAGCCTTGCCACAGAACATGGATATTACTGCTTTACCTGACAAAACTGCCCCTGGGGCTAATGGCTCCAGACACTCTTCAAGCCTGTGACCACCAACCCTAAGGGCAGGCGACCTTTCAGAACTAATCTAGATGTTTCTGCAGATAAATTCTATCCCTTAGAAGAATGCCTCTTCTTAATGCTTTTTTGGTGTGGTCATCTTCCCTCAGGTATTATTCATAATGGTCTCTCAAACAAATGAAACAGAAGATAATGTTTGGTCTCCAGATTACACAGTAGAAAGGAAGTACGAGTCAGCAGAAATGAATCCTTAGAGGGGAGTACACATGGGACAGCAACAGGGACTTTTCTTCCTGGCCTGGGGCTTTTGGGAGGCTGGGCATGAAGGGGCTATTATGCCAAGGCAACAGATGCAGCATCCAGAAGTTAAAGAGCAAATCAGGCCAGGTGCGGTGGCTCAGGCCTGTAATCCTAGCACTTTGGGAGGCCAAGGCAGGTGGATCACCAGGTCAGGAGTTCGACACCAGCCTGACCAACATGGTGAAACCCCATTTCTACTAAAAATACAAAACTTGGTCTGGCATGGTGGCGCATGCCTATAATCCCAGCTACTCAGAAGGCTGAGGCAGGAGAATCGCTTGAACCCAGGAGGCGGAGGTTGCAGTGAGCTGAGATCATGCCATTGCACTCCAGCCTGGGCCACAGAGTGAGACTCCATCTCAAAAACAAAAATAAAAACAAAAACAAAAACAGAGCAAATCAGATATCCCTAGGCAACATCAGACAATGCAAAGAGTACACACACATATAATAACAGCTGCCCAAATAATGGCTGGCCTTGGAATGGCCCCCTGGAAGAGGGAAGAGAGGCTGCCACTTGTTATCAACTAAGTTATTTTCAACTAAGTTACCTCATTAGATGGGAAGACATGAAATACTGCTTCCTCTGTCAGAACCACAGGAAACATGCCTTAAGTAGCATCACTATAGCTTTATAGACTACAACACACACTTTTCTATAATCTAATTCAGATGGCCTCCTTCCCCTCTGCAAAGGTATGGGCTAGATGTCAAATAAGCAAAATGCCTTGGAAGAGAGAGAGGGTTATCATCCTCATGCATGTCACACTCATAAAGCCACTACAATTTAAGAAACCGGTATCAGGCCAGATGTGGTGGCTCATGCTTGTAATCCCAGCACTTTGAGGGGCCAAGGGCGGGTGGATTGAGCCCAGGAGTTCGAGATCAGCCTGGGCAACACGGCAAGACATGACTACAAAAAAATACAAAAATTAGTTGGGTGTGGTGGTGCATGCCTGTAGTCCCATCTACTCAGGAGGCTGAAGTGGGAGGATGAGTTGAGCCTGGCAGACTGAGGCTGCAGTGAGCCAAGATGATGCCACTGCACTCCAGCCTGAGTGACTGAGCAAGAAAAAAAAGTATCAATGTTTTAACTTACAGCTGAGAGAATAAACTCTGAATTGGATTTCTGGTTGATTTACACCATTTTCTCACTTTTAATCTGTAACAATAATATTCACATTTGAGTATTAACTCTAAAATTGTTTCATCCCCAGGATATGGGGAAGAGAGCATCATTTCCTAAGAAGATGTCACAGCTTTGTAGTAGACTTCACCCTTGTTTCTTTTACCTCTTTCCACCAGTGTCCTCTAACATTTGGAATAACACCAGACACTGTTGGTACAAAGCTCCCCAAACTAACACAATTTCATTTGGTCTGGTCTCTAACAAAGGGCTGCTTCAAATAGGACAGTGTCCTGTCACCATCTCTGGGTCCAGATTTATATTCTGCTACTGGTTTGTTTATACAGCGGCTAAAAACACACAAGGCAGAATATACATACAATGGAATAATAGTCTTGATAAGGAATGAAATTCTGACACGTTATAACATAGATGAACCTTAGAAAACATTATGCTGAGTGAAATAAGCTAGACACAAAATGACAAATGTACAATTCCACTTACATGAGGTACCTAGAATAGTCAAATTCATAGAGACAGAAATTGGAATGATGGTTAACAAGGGGAGGGGAAAATGGGGAGTTGTTGTCCAACGGGTACAGAGTTTCAATTTGGGATGATGAAAAACTTCTGGAGATGGACAGTGGTGGTGGCTGCATAACAATGTGAATGTACTTAATGCCACTGAATTGTACACTTAAAAATGGTTAAAACAGCCAATCTTACATATATTTTACAATTAAAACAATAGCTAGGCATGGGGGCTCACACCCATAATCCCACCACTTTGGGAGGCCGAGGTGGGCGGATCACTAGAGGTCAGGAGTTCAAGACCAGCCTGGCCAACACAAAACTCCATCTCTACTAAAAATACAAAAATTAGCCAGGCACAGTGGCATGCACCTGTAATCCCAGCTACTTGGAAGGCTGAAGCACGAGAATCACTTGAACCCAGGAGGCAGAGGTTGCAGTGAGCTGAGATCTGCCACTGCACTCTAGCCTGACAGCAGAACCAGACTCTACCTCCAAAAACAAACAAACAAAAACAAAAAATAACCCCAACATAAAGTAGACCCAAAGTAACCCACTCATTTCATCAGTGAACTACACCCAAAATAATGTGAACAGTCCTAGAAATCAATACATAAAAGAGATGAGTATTTTCGACAGTAAGAACAGACACCCCATTCAAAGAGTTCATAGGGATGACATCACAGGAACCAAAGACAATTGAATAGTTATTCTCCCTCCCTCAAATGCACCAAGCAAGCATCTAGCTTAATGTCTCATATTTAGCAGGTATTCAGTAAACATTACCAAAAATTTACTTTTCATTCTGCTAAGAGCCAGAAATGATTTTAAGAAAGGTAATGCTAACCTCAATTTTTTTCTACTTTTCCTGCCTTTGCCAAACCATGGCCTATTTCTTGTTATTGTGCTGGCTGGGCCCTTTCAAAATCCCTGCCTCATTCCCTGCCTGAGCCAAGACAACACATGGAAGTATTCCAGTCCCACTGCAAAGATGAGTAACCTGTGAACACGAATTCAAAAGAGAGCAAAAAACATCATGTATAACCAGATAGCAACAGACCGGGGAAGGTGCGTCTTCCCAGAATGAATGCTGGCTTCTGCCAAAAATCAGCCAACTTCTTGTTTTTCAGTTCCATCTTAACAATGGTTTCACCTCACTGATAGCCATATCTTTGAGTGCTCTCATTAGTGTTTTAAGACTTCACTGTCCAAGCAGAGTAACACATAAAAAAATTCAGAGGAAAAGCTTTGGTGAAACATAGCTTAGATTTGACTGAAATAATAAGCTACAACAGGCTGGGCATGGTGGCTCACGCCTGTAATCCCAGCACTTTGGGAGGCCAAGGAGGGTGGATCACGAGGTCAGGAGATCAAGACCATCCTGGCTAACGTGGTGAAACCCCAACTCTACTACAAGTACAAAAATTAGCTGGGCGTGGTGGTACGTGCCTGTGTCCCAGCTACTCAGGAGTTCTGAGCAGGAGAATCGCTTGAACCCGGGAGGCAGAGGTTGCAGTGAGCCGAGATCACGGCACTGCACTCCAGCCTAGGCAACAGAGTAAGACTCCGTCTCAAAAAAAAAAAAAAGCTACAACACCAAATGAAAGCATTTCAAACTGTACGTTTTCCTCATATATCTGATGCTCTAAGAAACTGCCCAATCACCTGTCAGAAGTCTCTCAGACCCTTTAAAACATAGTATATTATTTTTCTATTGCTGGCAAAAAATGAAAAGCCCCTAATAATCTTCTGCAATCTCCTACTTTTATGAGGTTGTTTTTTTTTTTTATTGTACTTTAGGTTCTAGGGTACATGTGCAGATCATACAGGATTGTTGAATAGGTACACATGGCAATGTGGTTTGCTGACCCCATTCCCCCATTACCTACATCTGGCATTTCTCCCCATGTTATCCCTCCCTGACTTCCCCACCCCACCGCTGTCTCTTCCTTGGACTCTCCCAACAGACCCCAGTGTGTGATGATCCCCTCTCTGTGTCCATGTGTTCCATTGTTCAACACCCGCCTATGAGTGAGAACATGCGGTGTTTGATTTCTGTTCTCATGTCAGTTTGCTGAGAATGATGGTTTCCACATTCATCCATGTCCCCACAAAGGACACAAACTCATCATTTTTTATGGCTGCATAGTATTCTATGGTGTATACGTGCCACATTTTCCTTGTCCAGTCTATCATCGATGGGCATTTGGGTTGGTTCCAGGTCTTTGCTATTGTAAACAGTGCCACTATGAACATACATGTGCATGTGTCTTTATAATAGAATGATTTATAACCCTTTGAGTATATACCTAGTAACAGGATTGCTGGGTCAAATGGAATTTCTATTTCTAGGTGCTTGAGGGAGCACCACACTGTCTTCCACAATGGTTGAACTAGTTTACACTCCCACCAACAGTGTACAAGTGTTTCTATTTCTCCTCATCCTCTCCAGCATCCGCTGTTTCCAGATTTTTTAATGATCACCATTCTAACTGGCGTGAGGTGGTATCTCAATGTGGTTTTGATTTGCATTTCTCTAATAATCAGTGATGATGAGCACTTTTTCATGTTTGTTGGCCTCATATATGTTTTCTTTTGAAATGTGTCTGTTCATATCCTTCTCCCACTTTTGGATGGGTTTTTTTCTTGTAAATCTGTTTTAGCTCTTTGTAGATTCTGGACATTAGCCCTTTGTCAGATGGGTAGGTTGCAAAAAATTTTTCCCATTCTATTGGTTGCTGGTTCACTCTAATGATTGTTTCTTTTGCTGCACAGAAGCTCTGGAGTTTAATTAGGTCCCATTTGTCTATTTTGGCTTTTTTTGCCAATGCTTTTGGTATTTTAGTCATGAAGTCCTTGCCTATGTCCTGAATGGTTTTGCCTAGGTTTTCTTCAAGGGTTTTTATGGTGTTAGGTCTTATGTTTAAGTCTGTAATCCATCTGGAGTTAATTTTAGTGTAAGGTGTCAGGAAGGGTTCCAGTTTCTGCTTTCTGCACACTGCTAGCCAGTTTTCCCACACCATTTATTAAACAGGGAATCCTTTCCCCATTGCTTGTTTTGCCAAGTTTGTCAAAGATTTGATGGTTGTAGATGTGTGGCATTGCCTCCAAGGCCTCTGTTCTGTTCCACGGGTCTATATCTCCATTTTGGGACCAGTACCATGCTGTTTTGATTACTGTCGCTTTGTAGTATAGTTTGAAATCAGGTAGCCTGATGCCTCTGGCTTTGTTCTTTCTGCTTAGGATTGTCTTGGCTATGTGGGCTCTCTTTTGGTTCCATATGAAGTTTAAGGTGGCTTTTTCCAGTTCTGTGAAGAAGGTCATTGGTAGCTTGATGGAGATAGCGTTGAATCTATAAATTATTTTGGGCAGTATGGCCACTTTCATGATATTGATTCTTCCTAACCACGAGCATGGAATGTTTCTCCATTTGTTTGTATCCTCTCATTTCCTTGAGCAGTGGTTTGTAGTTCTCCTCGAAGAGGTCCTTTACATCCTTAGTTGTATTCCTAGGTATTTTATTTTCTTTGTAGCAATTATGAATGGGAGTTCGCTCATGATTTGGCTCTCTGTTAGTCTGCTATTGGTGTATAGAAATGCCTGTGATTTCTGCACACTGATTTTGTATCCTGAGACTGCTGAAGTTTAAGGAGATTTTGGGCTGAGATGATGGGGTCTTCTAAATATACAATCATGTCATCTGCAAATAGAGACAATTTGACTCCCTCTTTTCCTAACTGAATACCTTTTATTATTATTTTTTTCTTGCCTAATTGCTCTGGCTAGAACTTCCAATCCTATATCGAATAGGAGTGGTGAGAGAGGGCATCCTTGTCTAGTGCTGCATTTCAAAGGGAATGCTTCCAGTTTTTGCCCATTTAGTATGATATTGGCTGTAGGTCTGTCATAAATAGCTTTTATTATTTTGAGATATGTTCCTTCAATACCTAGTTTATTGAGAGTTTTTAGCATAAAGAGCTGTTGAATTTTGTCGAAGGCCTTCTCTGCATCTATTGAGATAATTGTGGTTTTTGTCTTTGGTTCTGTTTATGTGGTGAATTACATTTATAGACTTGCATATGTTGAACCAGCCTTGCATCCCCAGGATGAAGCCTACTTGATTGTGATGGATAAACTTTTTGATGTGCTGTTGCAATCAGTTTGCAGCATTTTATTAAATATTTTTGCATCTATGTTCATCATGGATATTGGCCTGAAGTTTTCTTTTTTTGTTGAGTCTCTGCCGGGTTTTGGTATCAGGATGATGTTGGTCTCATAAAATGATTTGGGAAGGATTCCCTCTTTTTGGATTGTTTGGAATAGTTTCAGAAGGAATGGTACCAGCTCCTCTTAGTACGTCTGGTAGAATTCAGCTGTGAACCCATCTGGACCTGGACTTTTTTGGGGTGGTAGGCTTTTAATTGCTGCCTCAACTTCAGCCTTGCTATTGGTCTGTTCAAGGTTTCAACTTCTTCCTGGTTTAGGCTTGGGAAGGTGCAAGTGTCAAGGAACTTACCCATTTCTTCCAGGTTTACGGGTTTATGTGCATAGAGTTGTTTGTAGTAATCTCTGATTGTAGTTTGTATTTCTGTGGAGTCTGTGGTGATATCCCCTTTATCATTTTTTATTGCATCTATTTGATTCTTCTCCCCTTTTTTTTTTTATTAATCTGGCTAGTGGTCTATTTTGTTGATCTTTTCAAAAAACCAGCTCCTGGATTTATTGATTTTTTGAAGGATTTTTTATGTCTCTATCTCCTTCAGTTCTGCTCTTAGTTTTTTCTTGTCTTCTGCTAGCTTTTGAGTTTTTTTATCTTGCTCCTGTAGCTCTTTCAATTTTGAGGATAGGGTATCGATTTTAGATCTTTCCTTTCTTCTCATGTGGGCATTTATTGCTATAAATTTCTCTCTAGACATTGCTTTAAATGTGTCCCAGAGATTCTGGTATGTTGTGTCTTCGTTCTCATTGGTTTCAAAGAACATCTTTATTTCTGCCTTCATTTCACTGTTTATCCAGTCGACATGCAGGAGCCAGTTGTTCAGTTTCCATGAAGTTGTGCAGTTCTGAGTTAGTTTCTTAATTCTGAGTTCTAATTTGATTGCACTGTGGTCTGACAGACTGTTTGTTATAATTTCCATTCTTTTGCATTTGCTGAGGAATGATTTACTTCCAATTATGTGGTCAATTTTAGGGTAGGTGCCATGCGGTGCTGAGAAGAACGTATATTCTGTAGATTTGGGGTGGAGATTTCTGTAGATGTCTATTAGGTCCACTTGGTCCAGATCTGAATTCAAGTCCTGGATATCCTCATTAATTTTCTGTCTCATTGATCTGTCTAATATTGACAGTGGAGTGTTAAAGTCTCCCACTATTATTGTGTGGGAGTCTAAGTCCCTTTGTAGGTCGTTAAGAACTTGCTTTATGCACCTGGGTGCTCCTGTATTGGGTGCCTATACATTTAGGATCGTTAGTTCTTCTTGATGCTTTGATCCTTTTACCATTATGTAATGTCCTTGTCTCTTTGGTTTAAAATTCATTTTATCTGAAACTAGGATTGCAACTCCTGCTTTTTTTTGCTCCCATTTGCTTGATAAATCTTCCTCCATCCCTTTATTTTTAGCCTATGTGTGTCCTTGCATGTGAGATGAGTTTCTTGAATACAACACACCAATGGGTTTTGACTTTTTACCCAATTTGCCAGTCTGTGTCTTTTGATTGGGGCATTTAGTCCATTTACATTTAAGGTTAATATTGTTATGTGTGAATTTGATCCTGCCATTTTGATGCTAGCTGGATGTTTTGCCCATTAGTTGACACATTTTCTTCATTGTGTCAATGGTCTTTACCATTTGG